>JAJMJH010000016.1:0-152803 GCA_030568935.1 Starmerella lactis-condensi
AACAACTATAACAACATATACGAGATAGACTCGGACTACATTACATATAAGTATACAACCTCTTACCATTACGTACTTACGTGACTAATAGAGGAAATACTTTAACTAATTGTATGGGCATTTACGTTTGTAGAAACTCCCATTTGTGGACATAGGTGTTTTTTCACATTTTTGTAAACCGAGAAAAGTTTCAGTTTATTATCATTACATAAGTATATACGGACATTGCATATTCAATGACCTAATAATTTAGTAGTCAAAGCTTCAAGATCCTCAAGAGTCTCAGGTTCCTCAACTTCAAGAACGTTCTGTTTTTGTTTCTTTCTAGCAGGAGTTTCCACTTCACTTTCAGACTCACTAGAAATTTCATTATCACTAGGAAGTCTAGGCAAGTTATCAATATCATCAACATCATCGTCATCATCATCAGAACCAGATCCACCGCCCTCACGAGCTAGTCTCTCCATTTCCTTTCTATGCCGTTTCTTTTCTTGACGACGTTGTTTTAATGTCTCCTTATCCAACATATCACGTTCTTCCATTTCTTGTAACTCAGTAGAAACGAATTTCTCACGTTGTTCTTCAGGTTTACCTGCACTTTGGAAGTCTTCTTCGTTCTCAAACTCGTATAAAGGATGAGCCTTGCCTTCTTCATCGAAAACAAGTTTGGTAGAAACTTTACCTGAACTGAGGACGCTTTGTTTTTTACTCAATGCGCGTTTCAATGCGCGTTTAGAAGCTGGTCCGTCGGTGTCACCAATGTCCTTAGTGTCAATGTTGTCGTTAGCATCACCATCTGACGCATCAGATTCCAGCTCTAAATCATGATCACGACGCTTTACATTCAAGAAATCGTCCTCTTCATCACCATCGTCGTCCTTAGCAGCCAGCTTTTTATAATGTTCACTTAACACACCCTGGTTCTGTCTACTGAAAATACGATCATACTTTGTCTTAACATCACGATCACTTTCTTTAACCCCCCTATTCTCTCTCAAAGCTCTAGGCAAGTTCTTTAAATCCTTACTAGCTTTGGCATTTCCCCTAATTTTGACATTAGGAGCACTAGCCAAACCCAAACTCTTAGCAAACTCCTCCAATGGAATCTTTTCAACATCGAACACCTCCTTGTCATGCTGCAAGTAAACACTACGAACATAAGAAACAAACGCCTTCTGTGCAAGGTACTTCAAATCAGGATCCTGGAACAATTGACCCTGTAAATCTTGCTGTACACTCAATCGTTGAGACTCCTTAATATTGATTTCAGTAATTGGAATCTTTCTAGCCTCTAAATTCGCAACGAATTTAAGTTCTGGTTCAGAAAGAAACAATAAAGCCTTACCGTTTTTGCCTGCTCTAGCCGATCTCCCCACTCTATGAATGTAAGTAGCAACATCTTCAGGACAGTCAACCTGAACAACCCACTCAATTTCCGGGAAATCAATGCCTCTAGCAACAACATCAGTCGCAAACAAACAGCTAGCTCTTGAATTCATGAATTTAGCCGTGGTTTCCATTCTCGAAGTTTGTTTCTGCCTGCCATTTAAGTGCATTAACGGAATGCCTGGCTGCATTCTCCTAAAACTTTCGTACACAAATCGCACTTGTTTAGAACTTGAGAAAAAGACAAGTATTTTGTTTTTTAAATGGCTTCTTAAAAAGCTCCATAACATGTCCAGTTTTTTGTCTAATGGCACTTTAGTGTAGAATTGCTCTAAAGTTTTCGGTGTTGGCGCACCACCAACTATGGCATTAGGGTTTTCAGGGTCAACAACACTGATATATTTCGGTTTAGACAGACTCAATCTGGCTAAATCACTGACATTCTTGGTTTGAGTTGCTGAAAACAACATTGTTTGGCGTTGGGGGGGCAAATTGTCTACAATTGCGTCTACTGTTTTTTTAAAGCCCATATCCATAATCCTATCTGCCTCGTCTAAAACCAGCAATTGCAAATTATTACAGTCAAATCCGGGGCTTTCGTCCATATGTTGTAATAATCTGCCAGGTGTACATACCAAAATGTTTAGTCTACCAACTCTTTCTTTCTCTGCTTGAACGTTTTTTCCACCAATGAGTAATCCAGCAGATAAAGTATGATTACGACCGATTTTTCTAAGAACTTCAAAAATTTGCAGGGCCAATTCACGTGTAGGTGTAATAATCAAACCACCAAGGCCGTCCAATTGTGTCCATTTCTCATAGTAAAGTCTTTCCAAAACGGGGATCAAAAATCCTAGTGTTTTACCGCTGCCTGTACGTGCAGCAGCTAGAATATCATGTTTAGCAAGCGCGGGGATAATACACTCTTTTTGGATTTCGGTTAAATCGGTGAAATGAGCGTCTTTCAGGCCTTTACGAGTGGGTAAACTTAATGGTAAATCGTCGAATTTAAGAAGTTCAGGTAATTCGGGGGTAGGAAGAGCGTCTAATTCTGAAATACGTTGAAGAAGATTTTGCATTGCTTCATCTTCTAGTTGTTTTTTTAACTTACGGGGGTTTACAGGCTGGGGTTTCTTAGCTTTTTGCTGTTTAGCCATTCTATGTGGTGTATGGAAAAATTGAAAAATTTCATTAATAATCACATGTAAATAAATTTAGGGGTAAGGCAACCCTAACCTATATACATACTCAGTACGTTACATGAAATAATAATAAAATAAATAAAATCACTGCAGAAGAGGATCTCTGAAATGTTTCTGGTGGTTCTGTAATTTACGACCTCTGACTTCTCTACGTTCAGCCTTCTTTTGCTCGGCCCAACCTTTCTTGATCATTTTATCAGCGTCTCTAGCAGCCACACCAGGACTTCTATAATCAATTAGTCTAACTGCTTTCTGTCCTTGTTTTTCAATAGGTGCAGTATAACGTTGTTTATAGTACCTTTGTAGAGATCTGTGTCCGGCCACGTGACCATTATTTCCTAAAACGAGATCGTAACCGTCTACAAATGGCTGGTTAGTGTCTCCTCTATAACTCATTGTATCAGACAAGTCGTCATCGGCGTCGCCGTCAACATCACCATCAACTTCGGCATCAACTTCGTCTCCGTCAATGTCTTCCCAATCATCGCCCTCATCCTCGTCGTCACTGTAATCATAAAAGTCAATAATTTCTGCTCTGTCATCATAAGTATCCCAAGGAATTTTCACATGCCGTTTATCAAGCATATGCGCACGCACAGCAGCTAATGAACGACCCATGTATCCACAACTAAGACAGCAGTTACCTAACCCAACCTTCTCGTTTAGGTAAGTAACGAACCCCTCTAAATCGGCAATATGGTCTTCTTCGGGCAACACAAGACCGTATTTATTTGAGAGGTAATTAACGTTTTCTTCAGTGGATTTAAGTTCAACACCGTCCATAAACGAAACGTTATTAGGAATCTTGACATACCCCTTCAATTTCTGTTTAAGCAAAACGTCCACATCATCACCACCAGCGTCAGAAACATCGGTTTCAGATGCCGATGTATAAGCACTGTCTGAAGACGAAATGTACTCCTTGCTGGGCTCGCCAGCGTCAAACTGTACTGAACTTAAACTCTCTGATCTAGTGTGATTATTAATATGCATTGAAGCCACACCGTCAGCTAGATTCTGTTCTCGTTTGGCTTGTTTTTCTTGTCGGCGCAGTTCCTTTTTAGTGACCTGTTTTCTAGATTCGGGAGGCTGAGTTTGAGTTTGCTGAATTTGTAGAGTTTTCTTAGCGAATACTTCTGAGGGGATTGGTGGCAAATCAGCTACTCGTCTTTTAAGGTTGTATCTGTGCCAGTCGGTTTTCATATGTTCTCTTTGGTACTCGGGAGCACCAAAGGACAGACCGCATGTGTTGCACGTATAATTGAATTCTGTCGTCATGGAAGATTATAAATGAAGTCACAGAATAAAAAGTATACTGGTTGTTAGTAAGCACATGCGTGCCATGCGTAGCATCCCCAAGTCAAGCGGAGCAGAGCTAATCATAGCCAGTATAGCCTTGCACAACACAGTGTAGTGTAGCAAAGTGCAGCGCCGCTCAGCCCAGAGTAAAACGGGAAAAGAATTCAAGGACTCAGGAGACAAAATCAAAGAAAATTACAATGTAAGAAATTATATACTCCACTACTATATCCATAAACTCGCTACATCTATACACTCGCTACATCTATACACTCACTACTATATACCTACTATATTTATATAGTGTGTAAGATAAGCAATGTAAGAGTCACATTGAAAAATTACTAATCTTTCTACACCATGAGTGATCAAGTTACAGAAGCCGTTAAAAAGCTTTATTTAGACGAAGAGACCGGCGAGCAAGTCTCTAAAACTGAGCTCAAGAAGCGTCAGAAAGCCCGTATGGTCGCCCAGAAGAAAGCAGCCAAACCTCCCGCTGCTAACCAGTCTAAACCCAAGACTGAGAACGGTGTGGAACTTAACCCCTCTGAGTACTTCAAAATCAGATCTCAGCAAGTCGAAGAGCTTCGTAAGACCCACGACCCTAATCCTTACCCTCACAAATTCCACGTCTCAATTACAGTCCCTGAGTTTGTTAACAAATTCTCCCACATTGCTAAAGGCGAGGACGAGAAGGATGTTAAAGTCAGCTTAGCTGGTCGTATTTTCGCCAAGCGTGAATCCGGAGCTAACCTTAAGTTCTACGTTCTTCATGGTGATGGTGCTCAGGTCCAGGCTGTTGCTCAGGCCGTTGACGGTCAGACTCTTGACGCTGTTCACGACATTTTAAGAAGAGGTGACATTGTTGGTGTTGAGGGTTACCCCTTCAGAACTGCTCCTAAGCGTGGTGGTGAAGGTGAGCTTTCAATTTTCATCGAAAAGATTCTTCTACTATCTCCTAGTTTGAGAATGCTTCCTACCGAGCACTTTGGTTTGAAGGACCAGGAGCAGCGTTACAGATTGCGTCATTTGGACTTGATTATGAACAAGCAGACTCGCGAGAAGTTCCTTGTTAGATCCAAGATCATCAAGTTCATTCGTAAGTTCCTTGACGAGCGCTCCTTCGTTGAGGTTGAGACCCCAATGATGAACATGATCGCTGGTGGTGCTACCGCCAAGCCTTTCGTTACTCACCACAACGATTTGAACATGGACCTTTTCATGCGTATTGCTCCTGAGCTTTACTTGAAGGAACTTGTTGTTGGTGGTTTAGACAGAGTTTACGAAATCGGCCGTCAGTTCCGTAATGAGGGCATTGATATGACCCACAACCCTGAGTTCACTACTTGTGAGTTCTACCAGGCTTATGCTGATGTCTACGATTTGATGGACACTACTGAGCTTATGATCTCTGAAATGGTTAAGGAGATCACTGGTGACTACAAGATCAAGTACCACCCTGACCCTCATGATCTTGATAAGGAGTGGGAACTCGATTTCTCTCGTCCTTGGAAGCGTGTTGAGATCATTCCTACTTTGGAAGAGGCTTTGGGTGTTAAATTTCCTGCTGGAACTGAGCTTCATACTGCTGAGACTAACAAGTTCTTGCAGGAGCAGCTTAAGAAAGTCGGTTTGGAGTGCAGTCCTCCATTGACAAACGCTAGAATGTTGGACAAGCTTATTGGTGAGTTCATTGAAGACAACTGTTTCAATCCTACTTTCGTGTTTGGTCACCCTGAGATGATGTCTCCTTTGGCTAAGTACTCGAGGGATAAGCCTGGTATGACTGAGAGATTCGAGGTATTCGTTGCTACTAAGGAGATCGTTAATGCTTATACTGAGTTGAACGACCCGTTCGACCAACGCCAGAGATTCGAGGAGCAGGCTAGACAGAAGGAGCAGGGTGATGATGAGGCTCAGGCTATTGATGAGATCTTCTTGCACGCTTTAGAACATGGTTTGCCTCCTACTGCTGGTTGGGGTACTGGTATTGACCGTTTGACTATGTTCTTGACCGACTCTAACACTATCAAGGAGGTTCTTTTGTTCCCTGCTATGAAACCTGACGAGAGTCGTGCTTAAAGATATTGGTTTGTAGTAACACACCAAAAAAAAGATGATAACACTATAGGAGGAAAAGAAAAAATATAAATTCTATATACTTCTGTATTTTTTATTGCCAATTGACCTTTTAATCTATAAGATTTCCCTTATATTTTTTCCCATCATCGGGAATGCTTAGATAGGTTTCATTGTCTATGATTTGATCAATATAGCTATAGCATTACAGCTAAAGTAAATCCTCCATTAGTCACGTATGGACGTAATGGTTAGAGGTCGTATACTTATAGGTAATGTAGTCCTAGTCTATCTTGTATATGTTAGGATAGGCACCTGTTAGCCTGTTAACGTCACGTGAAGTGAAGTAGTATGTAAAGCAAGTTAATTATAAGAATATAGGCCTAAGCCCTTATATAGAGTAATATAGGCTTACTAACATAGGTGTAATCCATACATTAGTATAGCTTACCCCAACAGTATAATATATTAATTGATTACTTAGCTGTTGCTCCTGCTAGAGGTACTATATCCACAGGTTTAGGGTAGTAGTGCTGAGGTAACAGATACTGCTATCACAGTACGGCACTACTGTAGCACCTATTTAGTGGCTTATATGAGCAAGCAGATCACATGTTCAAATGTTCAAATGTTCCGACGTTCTTCTTAGTTATCAACAACCGATCGCTTACTACAACCTTCTTTTTCGAACGCCGAAACGGGGAACCTAAACTGAAACCCAAAAAAAAAACGATCTTCTTAGTTTACAAACTTAGTTGAAACGTATATAATAAAACTTAAATTTTGACTTTTTTTTAGTTAGCAATCCCTTTTTTCACGAGTAGAAGATCGTGGAATTCCAGTGGAATTCCACGCGTTACCGATCTAGTTTATACACACCAGCCTACAATATTTTGAGAACTATTATTGGCTCACTACTGTTTACTGGCAAGTACACACACAGTACATGCATGAAATGTATTAATAATCCCAAACAGGACAGGACAAAAGGAGTGAGAAAAAAAAAATGTCATGTCTGACAAAGACGTGTATCCGAGGTTTGGGTCTGAGACAGAACACCGATCGCGAATAGCCGGAGTATTCTGTTATGCGTCCGCTTCCCCCTTACGATTACCCCCAAATTTTAAAATATAAAGCACGATATAATAATCTATAGATGGCATTGTCATACATTATCAAAACACTAATACTAAATTAATACTGTAATCACTAAAACTCTACTGATCATATAGTTCGTTCACCCTATCATTGATCCCAAATTTCTGAAACGGATCTATCATTATTTACATAATGTGATGAGAGATGTCATGCACCAGGTTCTAGGGTTACGCGCAATTACTGCAGACCTGCCAATCGTCGCGATCTTAAATACTAGATGTATCCTCCTCTCCGATCTTGTTGTACAGCGCATCGATTGCGAAGTCGATGAGTATGTGGACAGTTTTCAAATCAGATATGAACGATATAGCACAAAGTATAATGGGCAATGCGCATTATACAAAGCGCGTACATCCCAAGGCCATTCAAGCCGGCCGCCGCCCGAGCGTCGAGAGTGTCGAGAGTATCGCTAGTATCTCTAGCAGCATGTCAAATCTGTCGATTGACAGATACTCTTTAGTTTCCGATGCTCCGTCGTTGGAATCAGACTATTCTGATATATTCAGTAACTCGCCAACGTCCAATTTTAATGACTATAGGAAACGGTCTCGGAGAAATCGGATCGTTGCCTCCGCATGTAATGACGCCCACCCCCTACGTGATATGACCGCAACCCCTATTAATGAATTGGAAATCGAAATTGAACCTAATTACGGTGCCGAAATCGAACTCCAAACCTTCGATACCAAAATTACCCGCGCGGAAAGACCTCGTCCTCTTTTTTGTCGCCGGGACAATTCAGATTTTTTGAGAATGCTCCTTGCAAAAAGAAATATGTATATGCAGGGCAAACTTAATTTTATTCGATGTCCAAACACGAAACCCGCGAAGATAGACCTTTCAACCGAACAGTTAAATTGTATGAGTTTATTTAACGTTCCAAGTAATAGAGCGGTCCGCCGAGCGCCTAGAAAGTGGGAGTCACTTACTGTTGATGATTTACGAGACTGAACATTTTTGTTTTTATTATTATTATATATATTACAACCTATTTATTATCCTATCACTTATTTACGTACTCGTTTAATTTAATTAATTCATTTCTTTTTTAACTGAACTCTCCGATCTGGTGAAAATTTCTATCTTCCGACTCCGATCACAGTTTTACCTGTGATCCAATGACGTATTTGAGCTAATTAGATTAACAGCCACTTATTCAAATGACATCACAGGTCCGTACATTTCCTTGCCCCGATATTTGTCATCCAATTCCGTCGCCACACCGCCCCCGCCTAGTTTGCGGGCCTTTTTTGGCGAGCACACACCTTCACAAAATACCTCTTCCCCACGATTAATCATCATGCATTAATTGGTCAACCACGCTGACATAATCTAAATGTTTAACGAAATATGAAGTGTATTTGTCAGGCTATTTAGCGAGATCGGAATCTCAATAACAAATAAGAACTTCTGTAACTACAGCCTAATTGTAGCTAGCTTAATCATACAAACATGGATGACTTTGGATTCTAAATGGTTTTAGACTCTAAATTGTGTTTCAAAAATTGTACTGTTTAGTGGTGTAATTAATGCTGTGTGTTTAATGTGTAGTATGAAATTACTATAGATTATACTAGAGATGGTTAAAAGTGTAGAATGTCATTTGAGTTCATTGTTTATGCTGTTTAATTGGGAATTTCAATAACTACACTAAGTGGTATATATTGACGAATGGCTTGTGGAGTACTATGCCTACTTTCTACATGTAGGTTACATAACACTGCTAATTCTACCCTTACCCATTTAAAAAGACACCACACGAAATTTCACCACACCATATCAACCTAACTTACCCTACTCCTCCTACTTCCAAATGACGTCCGTAGAAGATTTCATGGGTGTTAACAAACACTCAGACTCAGAAGACGAGTTCGACTCGAAATTCAGCGACGATGAAAAGGACAGTAAAACCAGCCAATTCCAACCATCTACATCCACATCCAAATCTATACATCATTCCAATTCAGAAGCAGAAGCAGAATCTGATTCAGACACAGAAAACAAATCCCAAGTAAAGCATGAACCCATTGTCAAAAATCTTGATTTAGAAGAAAGCAAAAAAAGGTTAAAACAAATCAAGAAAAGTGGTGTTGTTTACCTATCAACAATCCCACCCTACATGAAACCAATCAAAGTAAGACAAATCCTTTCGAGATTTGGCGAGGTTGGCAAAATATACTTAACCCCCGAAGATTCGATCACATACTCCAGACGTGTTAAAAACGGTGGTAATCGCAAAAAAATGTATACCGAAGGCTGGGCCGAATTCATGAACAAAAAACATGCTAAACTAGCAGCTGAGATGCTGAACGGAAACCCATTAGGTGGTAAAAAAGGATCCTTTTATTATGACGATATTATGAACATTAAATACTTGCCGAAATTCAAGTGGCATGATCTTACTGAACAAATTGCTCTTGAAGTTCAGGAAAGACAAGAGAAATTGAAGGCTGAAATTGCGCTGGCAGCTAAAGAAAACAGGACTTTCATTGATAATGTTGAACGCAAGGAGCATATTGAACGTTTGAAACGTAAGGCTGAGGTCAGTGAGGAGACTAGTAAACCAGCGGATATGCCTAAACCAGAAATTAGAAGGACGTTTACACAGAAGCCGGCTAAAATCGCTAAAAAGGAGAACTCGAAGGCGTTGTCTGATGTTTTGTCAAAAGTTTTCTAAATATTTATATACGTAATTTACAATTCTTCGTGGGCACGAGTGTGAGTGTGAGTGTGAGCGTGAGCACTAGAATGAGCACTAGAGTGAGCACTAGAGTGAGCAGAGGAGCTCTCACCCTCCTTTGATTTAACTTGTTCACCATTTCTTACCTTATGGCCCTTTGTAGCTGTCTGTTCGCCAGCCGCTCGTTTGGTGGAATCAAGAGGCTCAATAATTTTAGCACCCTTATTATAATTACGCCAGTATTTAGACTGTAACCAATAAGAAGGCAAAGTAAAAATAAAAGCACGATCCTGTACATCATTAACAAGATCTTGGTCAAGGTAGATCAAGTTACCTGGTTTCATAGTCAACGCTTGGTAATGTTCACGAAGTAAATTACCAGTGCCTTCGCTTCTGAAAACGTCGAGATCAACAACAAACATCTTACTGGAATGATAAGTGAGTCCGTTGTCGAGCAATGTTTGTTTCCAGTACCCACTCTTCCAAAAGTCACAGTCTTCACAAACGTTAACATCTTCACCAATTGCTGGGAAAGCATACGGCGCACCTTGTAAATCCAATTGTAACAACTCATAAATGTCACATTTAGTAACTAAATTGCTGTCCAAATAAATCAACTTCTTTAATCCTGAGGGGAACAAAACATCAAGGAACATCACTTTATATGCTGCAAGCGTTCTTGATTTATCAGCCTGTTCACGCAGCCAATGGGGCCATTTGAAACTAACAAATTCAGCATTGAAATTATAAGCAATGGCTTTCCTTTCGAAGTCTCTAATGAATTCAGGAGTGACGTTGTTTTCTAAAAACCAGAAGGTGATTGGATGTTTCGTGTCTTCACCGATGTTTTCGATTAATTCCAGGCATTTAGCTTGTTCTTCTTTGCTTTGGAAAATCGTGAATATGTTGATTTCATTGTATTCAGGAGGTGTACGTGAAAGCGGTGATTTTTTGTAATCATTTGCGGGATATTTAGTGATCTCTAAATTGATATTAGGATCATTAAACGAAGAAATGGTGACTCTTTTACAAGCTTTAAACTCTTGATCTTCTAAAATTGACCGTTTACGATCACCCACACATAAACTATAAAGACCAGGCCTCGGTGCGCTTAATTGGTAGTAGTTCAAATTGGTCATAATCACGGAATCTTTAACCAAAACTTTGTTGTTATCATACAGTTTAAACGGTAAATCATTAGAAATATCGCCAATTACTCCACCAGTAACCAAAAAGTTCCTTAAAACAAATGTGACTGAATTGTCTTTTGTCTCATAAAGATTGGTTACCCATGTACGAGGTTCAATTATTTCAATATCTTCAGGGTTGAAGTTTGATTCTATACCGTTGAAAACAGCATATCCGTTTTGTTGATGTACTGGGCGGTAGTACCGTAGTTGGGGGAGTCCTAAACCGTCGTAGGTGTACTGTCTAATAAGCTTGATTTTAGTGTATAATCCTGCTTTAATAGCCCATTCCGCAAGACTGATTTGTTCTTGTCCTTCAGGAGTTAGGGGGTCAATAATCACTTCAACTACTGGACTATGCGTGGCATCTTTGTTAACTTCAATATCCCATTCAGGAACAGCATCATTAGTATTAACACGTGGTTCAGCAGCATAAGCTAAAAGTGCTAAACCAGCACCGGAAATGTGTGGAGCATGTTTATGAATCTTTTTGACTCTAATTGCTTCTTTATCAATCAATTGGTTAAGAATTTTAGACGTTAGTTTCTTAGAAACAGGAACTAGTCTACCATCAATAATAACGTTGTCTTCACCTTCAAGTAAATCAGTTAGGGGAACCACTGGCTTGTCTGCCTTGGTAAAAACTTCAGGAGCAGTAGCGTGCTCAAAAAGATGAGCTTGTGCAGCGAAAAACAAGTCTTTGGCGTAATTGTACCCATTAAACCTCTTATCTGACAACGCAGAATAAAACCGTTTTTCAATTCCTTTTAAAGGAATCACATGTACGTTAATATCATGGTTGTTCATAGATCTAGTAAGAAGCGAAATAACAAGATCGTAAACATGACTGTTTTCAAACGAAGACATAATAACCACATCATGGTTGACAGTACCTTTTGGAGTTTCAGGATCAATAAATGATACTAAGGATTTACTGTTTGGCCAGGGAGTCAATGGGAACGGCGTAGTAGGTTCTAAGTACTGGTTACGACGAGGTTTACCCAAGCTGAACAAATGGTCACGTAGATTAACAGATGGTTTGATAGCTTGTGTTTGGAGGTATGCCATATCATTTTTAAACACGTCAACTGACTCACGAATCCAGTTGTCAACTGTTAATGGTACACCATTAGCAAAAACGGCGCATCCGTTACTGACTCCGTAGTTGGAAGCCCATTTTGTAGCTGTCATTTTCAAGTTGTGAATATCTTCATCGCTAACATCGTTGCTGGTGCTGCCGCCTAATTGAGTAGCAGTAGTAGCTTGTAACTCAGCAGCTTTCATATCAAAACCAGCAATCAAGTAAGTAATAAAGGCCTGACGAGCTTCTCTGCCTAATAGCGACACTTTAAGCCATTCAGGAGTTGTTGAAACCAATCCAACTTGTACTGGTGTTGCCGGACTTGTCATCTTAAGCGCACTTCCTAAAATTTCTAAAGTCAATGGATCTTCTAAACTGCCAGAAACAACAAACGAGTGGGTATTAGCCTTGACTTGTGCAAACGGTCCATTAGCAGTCTTAATCAAGTTCAAATCGTCGCTTAACTCACCGTAAAATTCGTCATCAAGTTCAATATCATTGATCCATTTAATTGCATTAGGCACATTCAGCAAATTATACCTCTGACTTTTACTGGATTTCGGTGGATTATAATCAATAGTGAGCAATTCACGTACATTCTCAGCTTTCGGAATGAAATTACTGAGTCTGTTCAAAGTCATATCTTCGTCTCTTAAAATATTCACAAAATAGTAAAGATCGAAGTTGCTTAAAGTGTACCCGTTAACAGTCACTACTGAATTCAAAAGCATGTCTTTATCGAGATCAGGATTTTTAACATCAGACGCAGTTGCTAAATTGTTGATTCTATGGAGATGTTGAGGAAGATCATAGGAGATGTTCTTTAACATCTCGAATTTTTCAATCTCAGGGATTCCAGATTGCTGGATTTGGTTTACAATGTAATGACCAAGAATAGGAACGCGATCGGGGGGGATGTCTCCGGAACCTTCACCAGTGTCACTGCCGACCGTATCGGTGGTGAGGTTAGCACTGGCAGGCACAGAAACGCCGTATCCACCGAGTTTCAGAATTCCAGGATGTTTAGGCGGAATTGCACGTAAAACATAGCTGATTTTACCAGTCAATGCCAATTTCACTAATTCTAAATGCCATTGTAAAAACTCCTCGGATTCGAAATCAGCATAAACCAACACATTTACTGGCCCGTCACCTAAGATTTTGTCTAAAGGATGAAGGTCAATTTTGTGCTCAGATTTCGAGTTCGGGAATTCTTCTAATTTCTGGAACTCGAAAATGTACTCACCGTTTATATATGCAACAACGGGGTACTTTTGGTACTTTTGAGGGATCTTGTCGTAGAGCGAGAACTGCCATTCGAAAAACGGGAGCGCGGTGCCGAGTTCCAGTTCTTGTTTGACAAGATGAAGGGTATCAATTGTTAGAAATCCGGTGTCTAAAGCATGTGTAAACAAGTTATCAAGACGGTCGGCGCGAGGGTCCGGGAGAGATTGGAGGTACTCGGTTACTAACGGGAAGAAGGTTGTGGGGTTATACGTGGAAATAGTTTGTATAGCCAGTAATTCGGGGGTGGGGGTTCGCCAAAAGCTGTTTAAAGAAACAGTTAGAGGTGCACAAAGCACAGCGGTTAGCTGTAGAATGCACTTTAACAGCATGTGGTGTTGTGTGGTGTTGTGTGGTTACTTACTTAAGTGTGTGGGTGGGTGTGGATGTAAAATGAGGTAAACATAACACGAATGTTGAGCAATGGGAGGTAAATGGACACGTGGAAATACCAAAGTACAATTGACAATATTAAAAAAACAAATCAAAAACAAATTCAAAAACAAATTCAAAAACAAATTTGGTTTATACTTTTGACTTGTTATTGGGTCGACAATTTCGAAAGTTTTATGTGAAATTTATAGTGTGAATACGACGCGCGTTACCATACTGTAAACATTTGTTGTACACTGTTAAACATTTGTTGTACTTAGTACTTAAGTACTTTTGTACTTTTGTGCTTGTTCAGGGAAATCACACCATTGATTCCCTGACTAACGCCTTCCACTGTTCACTGATCACTATCCACTGCTTATGTACATGTGTATCCACTTTATGAATCTGTGATTGCCATACTTACCCTACTTGATATAAGCCCTATGTATGCATTTTATGCATGCTTTGTCTAGACCCTTTCTAAGCAAGGGGGTATTACCTAACAAAGTGGGGCTAAATGCAACCCTAACCCTATCCTAAATGGGTATATCTGTTGGATTCGTTCTTTGCGTTTCAACACTACTCAATCCTCCCCCTTTGTTCCAAGAATCATAAAATCAATCAAATCAATTAATTTTCGAAATGACAGTTACTTTACACTACCTCAACCGTTCCCGTGCTATTCGTGTTCTGTGGGCCCTTGAAGCTCTTGAAATCCCTTATGAAACTAAAGTCTACTTCAGAGACCCTAAAACATTATTAGCGCCACCTGAAGCTCGTAAAATCCATCCCTCTGGTACTTTCCCGTTGTTAGAAGACGACGGTACTGTTATTGCTGAAAGTGGCCTTATTTTAGAGCATTTGGTTACTAAGTACGGATCACACTCTGATCTTATTTGGAAAAACGATAAAGAGCAGAACTTGATTAAATACGCTCTTTATGCAGGTGAAGCTAATATTGTGACTTCTGGCATGATGGTTGGTGTACACGGAATCGCTGCTAAAAGGTCACCTTTCCTTCTTCGTGGATTCCTTTCTAAAGTGTTTAATACTGTTGACAGTCTTTATGCTGGACCTAATTTAGCCAATTGCTTGAAATGTCTTAATGACGATCTTAAAGAAAACAATGGGTTCTACTGTAATGGCAGATTCACTGTTGCTGACATCATGTTTAATGGGACATTAGTTCAGCTGCTTAATATTGGCGCTATTAAGAACTTTAACGAGTACCCTGAAATCAAGAAGTGGTTGGACAACGCTGAGAATATCTTAAGTAAGCAAGAGGCCAACAAGAAAGAGAAGGAGCTCGATAACAGTAAGCAAGCCGTAACTTCCAACTAAGTTCAGCGCAGCCAATAATTTCATAATCACATAATTCCATGATCCCCCCCTTACATAACAATAATTACCACACACAAATTCACACCTTAAAATGGGCGCCATACTTTCATTGCCATTGATCCCCCTACAAATGGCCGGCACGGCAATTGCCAGCTTTGCCGGCTCTCTTTTCAGTTCCGCAATTTCTAGCACATTCAGCGCAATGGTCGGAGGCCAAGTTGGCGGTGTTGCCGCTAGAGTAGCCTACGCGTGCATATTCCTCGTAAACAGCCTTCTATCATGGGCGATGCTGAGTCCGTACATTAAATCGAAACTAGAACTTTTGAAATATGCCTGTAATGGCGAGGAATGCACCGGTTTTGTTGCCGTGCACAGACTTAACACTTCATTAGGTCTTCTCCACCTTTCATTAGCATCAATTCTTGCATTTAAGTACCTCCCGAGCATCCAAAACGGATGGTGGAGGGCTAAAATCTTCGCATACCTTGGTTTTGTTCTTTTTAGCTTCTTTGCACTGCCTGCCAAGTTCTGGGTAGTGTGGGGCAACTACATTGCTCCAGTTGGATCGTTTATTTTTGTATTTATTGGTCTTATCTTACTTGTTGACGCTGCCCATAACTGGGCTGAGACGTGTTTAGAAAAAATTGAGACCAGTTCCAGAGACAGGATGTGGAAATTCGTGCTTATTGGGTCTACATTCGGTATGTACATCGTATCATTAGCTTTGTCTGTGATGATGTACGTGATTTTTGGAACAAACAGCTGTAATATGAACCAAGCAGCAATCACTATGAACTTGATTTTTGCGATTATTGCTAGTGTAGCATCAGTACACAGCGTTGTTCAGGAACATAACAGTAAAGCAGGGTTAGCACAGTCAGCTGTAGTCACAGTTTACTGTACTTATCTCATTTTATCTGCAGTGATAAATGAACCTGATGATTACAATTGCAACCCAACAGGTAGATCACAAACCGTTAGAGGTTTAGCAACGGTTATGGGTGCTGCTTTTACTTTTGGTGCCATTGCGTACACAACTACTCGTGCTGCTTCTAAGGCAATCATGGGGAATGATTCTGGTGAGATCGAATTAACAACTTCTTCAAGAAGGAACGCTTTAGCTCAAGCAGTTGAGGAGGGTAATTTACCTCCTTCAGCATTAGACAATTCTGATTGGATAGATGAAGAGGAAACAGCTGCTAAGGATGGTTACAATTATATTGTTTTTCACGTTGTTTTCTTTTTAGCGACTCAGTATGTTGCTTCAATTTTGACAATTAACGTTAAAACCGATGTTGAAGACGATTTCATTCCTGTTGGGAGATCGTTTTTTGCTTCCTGGGTCAAGATCTGTAGTTCATGGGCTTGTTATGCTTTATATGTGTGGTCTTTAGTGGCACCTGTTCTATTTCCTGAAAGGTTTTAGTGCTATAATACTACCATATAGTACGTAGTACTATATACGTATAGTATATAGTGTGCACTACACAGTACATAGTACTATACAGTGCTATATGCTGGACAGTAATATAGTACTACGTACTATACACCGTGTTATCTGCTTACCAATGAGACCAGGAGATTTTATCTACGTCAAGAACCTGGCAATTAAAGCAACTGCAGGACTTGATGCGTGGCGTAGAGCAATAAATCAACCCCTGAATGTGAGTTTGAAAATTTTTATGAACCACAGACTTAGAACTCTAGGTTTGACTGATGATTTACGCCGATCCTTAAACTACGATTCTTTAAGCACAGAACTCGTTAAATCCTTAGAATCCAGTCCTAGTAAATCAATTTCTGAAGCTTTGAAAAAACTTTCTGAAACAATTAAACCTCAATTGTCCCCATTTGAACACGCACATATCACTGTTGACCAGCCTAAACATGATCTATTTGCTTCGCTTCGTAGAACAGAAATAAAAACCAACAGTTCTGTGGTTTTTGAATCTTTTAAAAACGCGCAAATTCCAGTGATTATTGGGATCAACCCATTGGAACGTGTCTATAAGCAGCCTATCCAACTAGACATTGAAGTGTCGCATAACAACGACAATGAAGTTCTAACGCATGATTTTCATGCTACATTAGTCGAATATGTTGCTAAAAGCCAGTGGTTAACAATTGAGTCATTTGTCAATGATTTAGCGCGACTTGTTTGTACTACTCATCTTGATATTTTAGATGTGAAAGTAAGAGCTTCTAAACCTTGTGCTTTGAATTTAGCAGATGGAGCAGCTGTTCAAGTCACTAGAAAACCTTCTGATTTCCAGAATTTAACTGAAATTGGTAAAGATGGGGAACATTTAGTTTATATTGCGTTTGGTACTAATATTGGTCCTAGGTTAGGCAATATCAGACAAGCCATTAAAGAGCTTGAAACCCGTGGAATTTTTGTTGAAAAGTCTTCTAACATTTATGAAAGCGTTCCAATGTACTTTAGTGACCAGCCTTTGTTTATGAACGGAGTGTTTAGATGTCGTACTAAACATAACCCTGAAGAATTGCTTGCTCAATTGAAAGAAGTTGAGTATAAAATCTTTGGTAGAGTGAAAATCATGGATAACGGCCCGCGTCCTTTGGATTTAGACATTATTTTGTTTGATAATGAGTTCATTGAGACTGATTTGTTGACTATTCCACATAAGGATATGTTGAACAGATCGTTTGTTTTGAAACCGTTAAGTGATGTAATGCCTAACTGTCCGTTCCCTACCATCAGCAATGATGGTGGTGCTGGTGGTGCTGCCGAGGGCGGAATCAATAGAGTGCTACCCCTACGCAATGAAGACTACTTTGTGTTGAACAAAACACATATCATGTCGATCTTGAATGCCACTCCAGATAGTTTTTCAGACGGAAATGGTGAACAACATCAGAATCCACAAGAGTATGCTTTAAATCAGTTCAAACTTGGCGCTGAAATCATTGATGTTGGCGGCTACTCAACAAGACCTGGTGCTACAAATGTCAGTGAAAAGGAAGAAATCAGAAGAGTTTGCTACGCTATTGAACAAGTAAAACTTGCTAATGAAAACGCTGTTGTTTCTGTAGACACTTTCAGGTCTGAAGTTGCTAATGAAGCATTGAAATTAGGAGCTAGTATGGTTAATGATGTTTTCAGTGGCCAGTTAGACAAGCATATTTTCGATGTTGTAAGCAAGCATGAAGTGCCTCTCGTTCTTAACCATTCAAGGGGAACCCCCCAAAACATGCACAAGTTAGTTAATTACACTCAATTGATTCCGGAAGTTGCAAATGAACTTAATAAATTTGTTGATCAGGCATTAAGCCGTGGTGTACAGTACTGGCAGCTTGTTTTGGATCCAGGTTTGGGATTTGCAAAAACACAGTCTCAAGATCTAGAAATTATCAAGAATTTCCAAAAATTAAAACATTTTTGCTATGATTTGCCGTGGTTAGTTGGTCCAAGCAGGAAACGGTTCATTGGTCACGTGCTTAACGAACCCGTACCCAGAAACAGGGACATTGGTACCCAAACTGTGCTTACTGCTCTGATTGCCCAAAATGTGGATTTTGTAAGAGTGCATAATACCAGTCAAGCAGTAGACACAGCCAAAGTAGCTGATCAGATTTATCGTTCTACATAACGCTACATTATACTACATTAGATAGATTAGACTGAACTTGTTGTTTTGTTTACACGCCTCCATTCTAGATCCGCTAGTTTCGACCATAGTAAAGCCTTACGTTTCCACCCATAGCTTTCAAATGTATAATTGATATAATCCATTAAGATCGCAGTTTCAGCCGGTTTGTTACACCCTAAAGGCACCGGATCCAGTTCAATTAAAGTAGTTGAAAGCAGTCCCGCAGCCAGCAATTGGTGTCCATATTCGTTTAACACACCACTTACCAAAAACACACACCTTAAAGAGTGTGCAGGCAACCCTAACCTTGAAAAGTATGTATATAATGCGTTATCCACCACCGGTGCAATATAGTTCATATTTGCCCGGATATTGTTGGTTAATGCATAAGAAAGACTAGCCATTTCACATACACCAGCAAGCATATCCCATCTTTGCTCGCTAGTAAACGGTTTCCGTAGGTAATCATAAGTCATAAACGCAGTGTCAAATTTACCTAACATAAAGGCGACATCAGCTAATCGGCGTAATTGGGCATCCACATCCAAAATTCTAGATCTTTGTGACGGAATTAATGCTACATGTGGTTGCATTTCCCGGCCTACTTCCCAAAAAACATCATATTCTGGTTTGGGAGGCGAATTTTGCACTAATTTTTTCAGGAATTTTCCGAATCCAAATCCGGATGTGGACGACCGCTGAGAACTTTCTTGCCAGTTTTCTATAACATTATTCAAGTAGGGGTAAACAGATCTTTCTAAAATTTCGTCGATTGTTTCTTTAATACCTGATGCAGCAGTTTTATAACAGTGTGGACCGAATTGCGTTACCACATCACTATAAAATTTTCCGTTTTCGCTGCCGTTTTCGCTGCCGTTTTCGCCATGACCACCATCACCATCTTGATTGTTGTCATCATCAGATAAACATACAAAACACCTTAAAAATTCAGAGTTGATTTCCTTCGGAAGATATTTAAAAGTTTCTTGGTAAAGTTCAGTAAACTTTCCAATCACTGAAGCGTTGCTTTCTTTGACTATAATTATACATGCAATAGGATGACCGAAGGTCTCAAATTTACAGCTTCTTGAGGGCTCAAAAGTTTTCTGGACTAATTGCTGCATGAAATGATAGATCTTTTGGTTGTCTTTAAAAGAATTTTGCGTGATTAATGCTTGGACATCTAGCTCAGAGGGTTCTGTTTGGTTGATGCTTGCGTAGTCTTTTAACGGGAATATGCGCGCAGGGGGTGGAGGGGATTGGTTAGATGAATTAGTTGTGATTTCAGGAATTATAAATTCGGATTTAGGGCATGAAATCACCGCGATTGCTGGTGTAAAGGTGCTCGAAATCAATGTTTCCATCTATGGGGGACGTGACTTTTGACCTTAGTTGATGACATACCACATTTTGATGGTTAGTGATGACCATTGGAGAAAATGATGGAAATCGCTATAGTCGGAAAAGTATAGAAAATTAAATCTATAGTATTATAAGGATTTATGGAATGCAGGTACATCAGGTATTATTTATTCTGAAGAGACAGGCTCTAACACTACGATTCCGTTATGTGGTATGTGAGACCTATGCTCACTAATTGGTTAATAATCATATATGAAGTCCTAACTCCCAAATCTCAACCCGGATCCTAAGCACAGTCGTAGTCACGTCGTAGTCACGCCGTAGTCACGCCGTAGTCACAGTCGCAGTCAGTACTCCCAGTATTACCCATTAGTCCCAAACACACTAATAAAATATGGACGAAATCATCAGCACAATCAAAAGTGGGAAATTAGTCCCAATTTCTAAAGTTTCAGAAATATGCAGTTTATGTGAAGAATTGCTTGTACAGGAAAATAACATCCACGTAATTCCCGCCCCCGTAACTGTTTGTGGAGATATCCATGGACAGCTCCATGATTTATATACTTTATTCGAAAAGGGTGGTCCCTGTCCATCAACACGGTACTTATTTTTAGGTGACTTTGTTGATCGCGGGTTCCATTCTGTAGAAACGTTGTTACTGCTTTTGTGCTTGAAAGTGAAGTACCCGGACAGAATGTTCCTAGTAAGAGGTAATCATGAGAGCCGGCAAATAACAGCCAGTTACGGGTTCTACGACGAGTGTTTAAGAAAATATGGCAATGCATTGGTATGGAGAATGTGCTGTGAACTTTTCGACCATTTGGCTTTAGGAGCTCTGATTGGTGGACCGGGTGGTGTGTTTTGTGTGCATGGTGGACTAAGCCCTGATGCAGAAGATCTCAATCAAATAAAAATTTTAGATAGAAAGCAGGAGGTGCCACACCAGGGAGTTATGTGTGATTTGTTATGGAGTGATCCAGAAGAGAAAATTGATAAGTATAGTAATGAAGATTGGGCACTCTCGTCAAGAGGTGCGGGGTTCTTGTTTGGGTATAATCCAGTTCAGAGGTTCCACCATACAAATAACACATCGTTGATTGCTAGAGCACATCAATTAGTGCAGGAGGGGTATAATGAAATGTTCGATAATCAATTGGTAACGGTGTGGAGCGCGCCAAATTACTGTTACCGATGTGGTAATAAAGCCTCTGTTTTGTGTTTGGATGAGGATCTTAATAGGTCTTATAAGCTATTTGACGCTACTGATCACCCGGATATACAGGCTCTAATTGGTCCTAATCAAAGAATACCAGACTATTTCTTATGAATTGGGGCTGTTTATTGAACCGCGGAGCTTGTTTTTATCATTCATTCTTATCTGTTATTTTTTCTACGATCATCCCTGCATTGTTGCGTCATTTGGTATGGCGGGTTGGTTGGTTTGGATGGTTATTCTTCTTGTTCTTATTGTTCTTTTTTCCTTTTTTTTTTGTTATGAATTAATGGAACATTAATGAATGTGAAGACAAAGACCAGTACAAATGATTTAACGAAGTAATTTATTTATTACTTATTTTAATCGTGACTTTATTTCCAGATTGAGATCATGGCTGAGCTGTATTGTTGGTGGAGAGGGGTAAATATGCAACGTCGTTGCTGTATTAGAAATATGAGCAAAGCATGATCTGTTATAGAGATCATGTATATTTATTTATCGGTATCTTTTTTTTAACGACACATTTACTGCATTTTACTATTTAGGTAATGTTTTTATCCCCATATCTTTTATCGTATTTCTATGCGTCTCGTTTGTGGGGGTGCTGCGTGTTTGAGGATCCCACCCCTGTTTTTCTTCTGTTTGTTTGTGCACCACCACTCACATGTGTAATGCGTAAGAAACAATGTCTAATGCTATCGGCTAGGGTTATGCAGGTGTACACGGACATTTCTTCTACAACAAACCACCTTCCATAAAAGAGTTGAAGAAATTTAAATGGTAGCTCTATACATTTTGAAACGTTCAATATTAACTCCGATAGTGATCCACCAGGAATCGTGGCACCGTAAAATGTTTCCTGATGTCATTTTTTTTTGAAACATGTGCATTGCATATGCACGATATCGTGTCTATACGATTCGCTGTGACGGCAGCATAAACCTCTTAGACCATAAAAATAATCAGAATGTTTAGAGTGACTGGGAAAAAACGAGAAAAGATAACTTAAATTTCAGGCTGTCAAAGTGTGGAAAATTTAACCGAACATGTTAGTTAATTTTAATCGGATCGACACATCTACCTAGTTTGTCATCCAAAAGATACTAGAACTTGAGCTTAAGTAATTGTTTATAAGCCTTCTAAATGTACACTCAAACATAGATACCTCAACTAAACCGATCGCTATATCAACGATAGCAACATCGATTATATACCATGTTATTTTCCTAAAAAACAAAATCGCAATGTCTCACTTTCAATGTGTATTTTTACGGCTCTGAACCCTGCATGAAAAAACCATATCCTATTTATAGATGGTTACGGGCAAGGGTAACGTATGCCAGTGCAGATGGTTCCCTTCGCGTAGGTAGTGATCCAGCTATCGCGATGTAAGGAACATAATGATTATAACGTCAGTAAACCAAAGTACGATGGTTACTATTTTGACTAAATTATATTTTTGAAAACAAACTCCATTAAAAAAGTATCTTCCCCCCTTTTATACGTGTGAAACACGATTTTCAAAGAGTTGAACAGAGATTTGTAATTATTAAAAACACCGAAGTGGGTTAGGCTTATGTAGTTTATTGCCAATTATATTACCGACACTGGTAAATGAAATTTTGCACTGAGTGCAAGGAAACCCTAGATAACACCGAATTCAGTAGTTTCGAGCCTGAAAATGATGAATCTGTGTGTGTTCCCTGCATATATCACACCAACTCTACTTTTTTCAGCAGGGAGGTAGATATTGAGGATTTTGTCAAATCTATTGCTGAAATGAAACGCATTTTATGGCGCCATCACCTTTTTATAGAGAATGAGAATGAACACAATGCCTCAGTTTTTAGGGAATGCTATCGTATACCTGAAGATGCCTTTTGTTCATACATGAAATGTAAACCACAGGACCTTAAGGAATACAAGTACCAGGTAAAATTCGCAAAAGAGCTCATTATTTGTCTAAGAGAGTTATACACGTTTCAAAAACACGATCATCGGGAAAGACGGAACGGAATCAGTTTTGAATTCGTTTGCCAGCGGATGTCTCGGTTAAACCAATTAGAACGCTATAAAAAAATCAAAACCACTTCTTCCTCTTTGGATAGCACTGACAAAGAAGAAAACAATTCTGAAAGAGACAGCAATTCTGACCGGGATTATAATTCAAATACTGTGTATAGATCAGCTTCTCAGAGTAAGAGAAGTAGATTAGAACCTATGAGCCCGTGCTCTGGCAGAATTACTGTTTCTTTCGAATCTGATATGAAGGCTATTAAGGTTTTGCACTCCCATATAGCACATCCACACACGCCAGTTTCGAGGGTACCTAATCACGTGACTGTGTTGATGGAGGATGCCATTAGACGTGCTACTGATGATAACAAGGTAACAGTTACATCTTTATACCATCGAATGAAGGAGTACGGAGTGAGCAGGTCACAAGTTCGGTACCAGTATTATAAAATTACGAAGAACAAAAAATCCTGACATGTCAAGGCAAACTGTGTTGCAATTTGAATCTTCAATACAGTTTGCTTGGATCATAAGGAAGTAATAAAAATCTAAAGAAGAACTCAGGTTTTTTTCAATCCCAATTCCCAATCTCACCTACTGATATTTTCTTCATTACTTCCTCTCCTTTTTACTGTCGTTCTTCTCTACTGTTATTCGTCTCTACTGTTGTTCTTCTCTACTTTGTTGTACCGTTTAACGATTCCGATAGTTCACCATCTGTGCGGTTCGGATAAGCAATTTACACAACAACAATCCTGCATGAAAAAGTCTCTCAATTTTTCTTCTTTTGTTAATTTTTTATGCGTTTACATTGCTTCTGAAAATTTCCACTTAATTTGAACTCAAGGATGAATTCCCGTTATTACCTTACTTGATCTATGTCGGTTTGCATATATGTACAATGACGTTACTTAGACTGCAGACAGAACATCATAGGAAAGAAACAGAGCACAGTATAATGTATGGGACTTTGTCACCACATTATTAATGCCCAACCAACTAACCCTTTGAAAAACAAAGAGAAAGAAACAACCAAAAGAAGAAACCCAAAACGAAAGAGGAAAAGAAGAAAGAAGAAAACAGAGATTGAGAAGAGAAACAGCAAAATTAAGAAACTCACTAAAACAGACGACGATCATGAAGATAGAGATCGCGTCACGATTTCTTTAATTGTTTCTTCCTTTCATCTCTACTTACGTTTTCTACTCTTTCTTTTCTTTCCTTTCCTATTTATTCTAATTGTAGCTACCCCAAATTATCTATATTTATTATTTGCCTATCCACCCATCCCCGATCTTAGATTTTGATTTTTTGACTGCTGATTCTTAATCTATATCAATTAAGATATCTGTAATGTAATGCGCGCATTACCTTTGACTTGCATACGACAGCGCACAAGCGTGGTTATGGATATGGTTATGGGTATGGGTACCCGATTAATCATGATCGCGGTAAGTCATTTTTATGTCAATAAATGTGCATATTACCCTGAGTTCGTGATCTGCATATAATGAACAAATATTTACTAAATACAAACCATTTATTCCGAACAATTACTATTAAATTAGTATTAAAGTTAAATGGTATAACCAAAATAACGGCCTTTTAGCTTGAAAGCAACTTTATCTACAAATCACTTACTTTATTATCTAAGAAACACATGTCATTATATAATCAATTAACTAACGTTGACGGATCGTCCTGTTAAGGAAGCACCTGTTTAAACAACCAACACTGCACAATGAAATACTGCGAACGCCCCGAGCTAAGCAAATTGAGCAATCAGCTCTCTCAAACGATTGCAGACACTCAAGTCAATGTTTCAATTGAGTTGTATACCACAAAACCCGCATCCAGCGATAAGCGGCTGATCAGAACGCTAGACCAGCAGCTAACTGATGCTGGGTATATGATTGAAACACCAATTGTAAGCTCCTTTAACGAATCCTCTCATTTATTATCCCCTCCCTCCTCGCTGAACGACAGAATAAAACTGAGATCTAACAGCACTAAACGCAGGGCGTACTCCTCTCCTGCCGGTGTAGGCACGCCATTCGGCCCGCTTGCCGATGTTGGTAACATGAAACAGTACGTCTACCTTATTGCGGCTCTCAATGCAAGCGATCCTGATCGTGACTTCAGTGCTTTACAGCCTACAAGTTTCAGGCGGAGGATTGGTGACACTTTGATGGCTTTGAACCAGTCTTTAACTGATTTAGGACTTAATATTCCTGTTAATACATGGGCGACTTTAGAAGAAGAGATTTCACCTTCGGAGTGTAAAGTTTACTCATTAGATCTCCCACAACAATTTCTAGAAGATGACGATACTGGCACTTTCTGGTCTCAAATGTATTTCTTTTTTAATAAAAGAAGAAAACGTGTTTTGTTCGTGAATATGAACTCTCGTCCTGCTCGTTATAATACCCCGCGTGAAGATGAATCTTATCCCGTAACTGGTGAAATAGAATTTTAACTACTATATAAATTTCGAGGTGGGGCCTATATGGGTCCTATGAAGGTTCCTATCAAGGTCTATTTGAGCCCATGACATAATACATTACATTACTATTTACTATAAATACATAGCAAACTGGCGTCTAAGCTGTCTTTGAACCTGTGCCTTTTGTGCACCAACAAACGTCTCAATAGTAACTCTAATAGCTCTGGTAACATCCTGAGGAAGCACATGAACACTCAAACGCATTCTAGCAAAAGATTGGGAAAGACGGACAATGCTTTCTAAATGCCTCACTGTAATTGGAATAGCACCAGTAAGCACTGAAGCTTGTCTGAGATCTTGGTACAATTGCCCAATACGCTTGATTTGGTTATCATTAGTTAACGCTGGTCTTAACTCTCTAGCCACTTGGATGATATTTCTTAATACTCTTTGGCTAATTGGACCCTGAGCAGTTGCTGCATTAGAGTCTCCTTCATAGTTGTCCGGTAAATAAATAGACTTCGCATGTGCAGTATCATGTGAATTCACTACAAAACTTGCCAGTTCGATATCACGTTCTGGGTTTACGATATCACGTACTACACATAGCACATCAAAACGCGACAAAATCGGTTCAGTCAAATCGACATTCTGGCTTAGTGTCAAACTAGCATTATACCTTCCACCATATGGATTAGCAGCAGCAATAACTGCACATCTGGCTTGTAAACTAGCGACAATTCCAGCCTTAGAAATACTGATTGTTTGTTGTTCCATGGCTTCATGAATTGATGTTCTGTCAGTATCGTTCATTTTATCGAACTCGTCAATAAGGCAAACACCCTTATCTGCTAGTACTAATGCACCACCTTCCAATGTCCAGTCTCTAGTTACAGGGTCTCTACGTACACTAGCAGTCAAACCAACTGCCGAGGCACCCTGTCCAGTAGCAAAAACAGCTCTTCTTGCTGTTTTTTCCGCATACTTCAGCAATTGAGATTTAGCAGTTCCTGGATCACCCAACAACAACACATTAATATCACCTCTTGTAGTGACATTTTCACTTGTTTGACTAACACCACCAAACAACGCACACGCAATTGCCGTTTTTGCATCTCTGTGACCGAAAATTGAAGGAGCAATTGACGAAATAATATCGTCAACAATATTAGCAGAATTCCTTACTGTTTCCTTAGCTTCTGCTTCTTCTAATTCACTCAACCTATCAGTACCATCCTTGCCTGCTTTAGTAGAAATATGATTGCACTCAATCATAGTTCTAAACACTGGAAACCCATTACGCGCATTCAATAACCCATCGTACCCGTTTTTATAGATCCCCGTAATATCAATATCATCACCTGGCTTAGCACTATCAATCAAATCCCACAAAAGGATAACATCACGCTGTCTAGGCAACCGTCCAGCCGGTACTGATCCTGGTCTTTCCTGTACAGTGATCCTTTGGTAATTCCTATAAAGCGTCTTCTCACTATTAAGGACAAATGGACCTCTAGATTGGCAATTATGACAGAAATTCAAACTGACTTCCTGGTTAGAATCTTGTACGTATGGACCTAAAATCTGACCACATTTTTTACAATCGAATTTCACGTATTTCAATTGCGGGTAAACACCAGTTCTTCGTGTAACAACACCAGAGATTCTAATCAAAGTGTTCAAATGCTGTTCACGTAAATCACGTAAACTTAAAGTAACCGGCAAATTCTCGATTCTCACGTGGATCTCCGAGTGGATTTCTCTATACATTGGGTAAAGCAATTCCACGGCTTGCATAGCAACCACATCCAGAATTTTCAACACTTCTGCTGGCGCATTAAGCAAAAAAGACGCTAGGACAGCGCGTTCAGCCGCTAAATGGTTATAATCAACAACTAAACTCTCGGCGTTCACCATACCTAGAGTTTTAATTCTATCTCCGTAAATCGAATTGCCTTCTTCGTCGCTGCAATTAAACATGAAATTCTTGAACTCGCGGGCAATTGTTTTACTGACAACTGGCTGGGTTACCCACTCTACAATTGTGGGGGCTTTAACGTCACGTAATTCCTCCAAGGTGAGGGGGCGATCATTAGGGTTTTCACTGTCGCTGTTGTCGTCGCTTTCGTCCATTGCTGAAAATCTTTCTCTTCTTCTTGTACGTTGAGGAAGAGGTAAATCAGAAACGGTTCCTAAATCACTATTTAAAGATTCGTCATCGAACTCGTTTAAAAAGCGCCCGTCGGTACCTGCACTGTTGGCACTTGTTTGACGATCAAGTATGGCGTCTACGGCTCGGATATCGCCAACATCCATTGGATCATAACTTCCTAAATCGTCAATATTCTCGTCGTTCACATCGTATCTGTCTTGTGAACTATCAGAACGGTAATCACGGTTCATTTGATCGCCAAATAAATCCTCGCCGTCTTCTTCCTCTAAGTTTTCGTCTAAATCGTCAACATCTCTTTCTATTTCTGGAACCTGCTCGAATTCGTCAAGTCTGTCTTCTGGTTCAGAATCTGAGAGTCTGGTGTCGTTGGTGTCGCTTTGACCATCGAATAAGTTAGATGTAGGAAGTGGTGAACTTGGAAGTGAACCGGGGTTAGGAGAACTAGGAATGTCTGTGCTTCCTGGTTCTTCATTATGTCTTCTTTTACGGGGGCTTTCTCTTCTATCGTTGGGCATGTGTATAGTTTTGTAACTGTGTGGTTCTACAGGTGTGGGTGGGTTATTAATTTCATTGATTAGCCAGCCACTTTAAAAATGCTAATACCCTTACCCTCGTAATATAAGTGCATATACCACCAACGTACATAATACTCTTGAAGAACCAGTATGGAACATGTTTTTATGATAAGTTGGGGACTACCTTAGGGTCACTGATTCGGCGTAAGTAATTGCGATAATTGTTCATTAGTGAACACCACAGAAAGCCCGTCTTCTGACATTTCTAAATTAATGGAATTAGAGTCACATGACTTTGAAAACACCACACTGAATTTCCGTAGATCCTGGTAGGGGAAAAGCGAGTACCGAGCGTCTACGTATTGTCCCCAATTCGTGTCTAAAACATGACTTTTCCTGATTTCATTAGACATTTGTGTGCCGTCTAAACACGCCCATTGTTCTTCGTACCCGAATTTATTATCTAATTCGTTGACTCTAACATCACGTACTTGGTTGACAACAAGAATAGCGATATTATAATCAAATGCTAGTTTCTTAAGTTGTAGATCACGCCAGTGTTCTTTATTGTTGTCGTTTTGGTAGTAGATGTAGGCAATTGAGTCTATAATTAGACATTCAGGTTTAGGGTTCATGAACTTTACTTTGGTCAAAATAATGCGCAATTGAGCTGCTGAACTAGCTCTACAAATCGTGATTTTTTGTAATAGGGGGTTGTCTGGTTTAGCAATGCTCATTAATTTACGGCGGATGTGTTCGGTTGGGAGTTCAGTAGTGATGAATAATGTGGATTTGGCTTGGATGGCTATTTGGGAACAAAGGCATGTTTTACCGCTGCCTGCGGGACCGAAAATTTCGGTTAATTGGGATTTAACAATTCCGCCGTTAAGTAGCATGTCAAGGGCGTAGATTCCAGTGGGGATTTTCGATGTCCAACCAAAGTCGGTATTGGTGTTGAGAGTGGTGCTTGCTGGCCGTTGTTTAGAAACGCGTCGCGTGTACATTTCTCTAAATGCGTTAATGTCTAGAATCGAACGGTGTATTTTAGAGCTGATTTCTTCATTAGATAGAAGAAGAATTTCAAACGGGCGGATTCCGGAATCTTCTAATTGGATAATGAATTTTTCATACTCAGTTGTGTTCATTATACGTTGTATTTGTGGGTATTGTGTGTACTGTGAGTACTGCATATGTAAGCACTTGCGTACTAATGTAACGGAAGAATGGGTTAGGTTAACGCTTAACAGTAATCATCCTATTGACTTTACTTAAACCACCTATAAATATGTCAGAAAGAGAAGAAATTATAGATTTAGAAGAATTTATTAACCAACAAGACGAAATTGAACAGTTAGCACGCGAAAAGTTTCCTTTTGACACGTCGAAATGCTCTTTATATATCCCTGGGATCCAACGCCAGATCTTGTTTGCGTGTTTAACGTGTGCACCTTCAAATGTTCTATGTTATTCGTGCGGGATCAGTTGTCATCCGAATCATAATGTTATCGAACTGGATACTAAGAGGGGGTTTCAATGTGATTGTGGGACTACACGGCTCAATAACACGTGCACATTACGACACCACCAACGGGTCCATGGGGAGTTTAAAGAAGCATGGAGAAATCAAGGAATTAAGTACAGTAAAAACTTTTTAGGAAAGTACTGTTTTTGTAATGAAAGTGTGAACGATTTGAGCTATGGACGTGGTGCGATGTACCAATGTATATTAGGTACACAATGTCAGGAAGACTGGTTCCATGCACGGTGTATACTCAATTTAACATTTGAAGAAGAACTCCAGCGGAAACAAAAAAACAGTGAATTTGAAAATCACGACGATGAAGATTTTGATGACGACGACGACGTAGAAACGGTGTTCCCTGAAATTCCAAAAGACTTTGGTGGATTAGTATGTAAACAATGCTTGGGAGACGCGCCTGAGTTGATCAACAGTGGTGCAGTATTAAGCATTGTTAATGGTTACGTATTCCTAAAGGAAGATTACGGAAGGTATTTACAAAACAGCGACATCGTCTCTAAATTCCCGTTTCTAAATGGTGATGAACAAACGTATACACCCGAAAAAGAATCAGAATCCACATTGAACGAATTGTTCAACATTTTAAGAAGTAAACAACCACATGATAAAGTGATCGATAATTTCGATACTATTTTGAAGATGCATAATCAGTTGAAAGAGTACTTGGAATCTGTGCTTAGACAGAAAAGTATAGTTACAAAGGAGGACATCGAAGCGTTTTTTGAGTATGTAAAGTGTAATGATTTAATTTAGTGAGTTATATGTGGTACCTGTGGTATACGGAATGATGTGTAAGGCAGGGTATGGGCACAGTTAGGGCGGTTAGGGTGGTAGGGTACGGGCACACTAGTGTTTACTTTTTTCCACACTTCACATGGACCAAAAACTTGAGGAAATTGCACAAATAATAGGTGAATGCAACGAGAAAATCGCCAGTACGAACAATTACAGCACATCTAAACTTGATAACATGCTTGTTAAACTGTCCCGGAGCACAATCAAAGAACAAGATCCTAATTTAACAAAAGAAATGCAGAAACCAGACAAAGTCCTGTTCAATTTATTGGAGGAAACCAGAACTGAAATTTCTAAGTATCTTCCCTTTGCTAAAAGATTTAACGAAAATGTAGAAAACGCGATCACGTGGTATAAAGACGAACGTCAAGCCAGTGATGTTAAAATGGATTTAATCGCTAATGAAATCAAAGAGTTACAGAAAGAAGGACAGGAAATTGATGAAGACGAGCTTATTAAATATTTATGGGAGACAGCCGCGTTTGTTGATCAAGATTGAAATGTCATGTGTTATGATGCATGATGTGTTAACTTGCCTGCGTTTCATCGATTTCTTCAACTTTGTTGTCATTACCTTGCTGTATAAACCTTTTTAACTCATTTGTATTCAATTCACTATTGAGAACCTGCATAAGAGTAATCAATTCCTCACCTTTGGCTCTTCTTTCATTGATCTCAGTTTCTAATTCGTCAGCCTTAGCTTCTGCCACCCTTAAAATAGTCTCCGGAAGATCAGCCAATCGTGCTACATTAATTCCGTAAGATTTCGATGCTGGTTTATTAACAACTTTAAACAAGAACACCACCTCATCATCATTTTCAGCACAATCCATTGACCAATTACTCACCACTTTAGGGTACAGTTTACTGACTTCGCATAACGAAGGATAATGAGTGATAAACAACATGAAGCTTTTTGAGTTTTCAACCATATACTTCAAAACAGCATCAGCAATTGCTACACCGTCCATAGTAGACGTTCCACGCCCGATTTCGTCTAACAACACCAATGATCTCGGCGTAGCATTCGCCATAATTGCCGAGCATTCCTTCAATTCAACCATAAAAGTGGATTCACCCCGCAGCAAATTATCGAAAGCTCCCATTCGAGTATAAACAGCATCTGCAATACTCAATCTAGCACTTGTTGCCGGCACAAAACAGCCAATTTGGGCCATAATCACAATCAACGCTACTTGTCGAACAAATGAACTTTTACCGCCCATATTAGCACCAGTTATGATCATCGTTCGGTTTTTGTTATCGTACATTTTTACGTCGTTTGGAATGTAACTGGAAAGCATTGTTTGTTCAAGCATTGGATGCCTGCCGTTTTCGATTTCTAAACATTTCTCGTCAACAATATCCGGTTTCACGTAATTGGCTCTGGAGGAGACATCTGCTAAACTGAACAAGCAGTCTAAAGTTGCAATCGAGTTGATGGATTTACGCAAAACTTCGAAATGAGTTTCAGAAATCGATTTCACAAATTGGGTATACGCTTGTTGAGACGCTTGAGCAAGTTTTTCAAGTAACGGTTTCAAGATTTTAGTTTGAGTTAACGAAAACGGCGCCCAAAATCTGACTTCAGAAGTAATGGCTCCTTGCCGACGCCAGTCTTTAGGCACTTTACTGCTGTCTTTGCGGGCAACACCAATAACAAACGTGTCTTCTTCACCCCAAACACGAGCTTCTTTTAACTCTATTTTCAGCCGTTTACTCTCTGATTTTAAAAACTTAGTGAACTCCTCACGGCAAACTGCTATTTTGAACTTCAAGTCATCTATCACTTCTAAAACAGGACCGACGTCTAAACTTGTTTCCTGGTACTCTTCACCGCTATAAAAGAACTCGGAGATATCATCCTTTAAGTTTCTAGCAACAGGAATATTGATTTGTGAAAGCAAAGCTTTTAACTTCGGTTTACAAGGCAGCAATGATGTCATTAAAGAGTGCAGTAACGGACTCTTAATCTTAGCCGCGTTAATTTGTGCTTCGCTAACTGAATTCACCAGTAAATCGAAGAAGTACAAGTACCAGTACAATTGTTTAGGCTGGATTCTATTATGAAAAACTTGTAAAGTATACCGTTCAAGATCAGGCATCCTAACAAGCAGCTTTTTGAACTGGCTGAAAAGCGGATCTGAAGTATTCATTAGTTCTTCAACTGCTTCTACTCTCGTCGCCAGCATTTCACGATCAAGAAGCGGTTTACCAATCCACTGTTTTAAAAGTCTACGGCCGAAGGCTGTATGTGTGACGTCCATTGCCCAAAACAGCGATCCTTGTTCCTGATTGGTTGTTTGGTTCTCGAAAATTTCAAGGGAGCTTAGAGTTGTGCCGCTGAGGTACATATAGGATTTCAATGAGAAGGGTTTGATTTCGAATGTGAGGGCTTTACTGAGGTTGAATTGGTCAAGGTAGGCTTGTAAACTGCGCCAGCAGGTGTGCAGTTCTACGGGAATACCAACACCGGCAACGTCAGTGCCATCGGTGCCATCGGTTTGCATTGTGTTCTCAGTATCGTCAGCAGTGTCCCTTGTGTCTTCATTGTCTGCAATATCAGTGTCTCCATTTGCAGTACCACTACCACAAGCGTCAGTGTTGCTAATATCGACACTGTCGCTGGCAGGCACTACTCTCACACCCAACGACTCTATCATCTTTCGTGCAACACCAGTCAATTCACCCACAACCAGAATCTCACTAGGCTGTATATGCATGAGTCGAGTTTCCAGTTCCATAGCAACACTTGAGTCCTCAAAAACGTCATAAACAACATCACCAGTTGCTGTTTGTACAGCCAACATTGCGAACGAAGATTTGAACTGTTGAATAGCCATGATATGGCCAGAAACAGTGCTTGAACTTGTGAGTTCCTCGACCATTGTTCCTTTAGTATAAACCTCACTGACTTCACGTCTAAACGGACCCTTTTTGTTGTCTCCTTGAGCCTTTAAAGCTGACGTTTCCTGCTGTTTAGCAACAGCAACTTTGAATCCTTGAGTGACAATTTTTTCCACATAATAAGGAAGTCGCTCAATTGGGAAAGTCAAGCTGGCAAACCTATCGTATAAACTGTCAGTTAAATCGCCATCATACTGTAATGTTCTCCACCCGGGGATTGGCGATCTGCCGAGGACTCTAGCGGCTTTATAGGCGTCCTCACCTAGAATTTGGTATTTGTACCCATTTTGGATCATCAGAATGGAGTCCTGGTTAGCTGATTTGAGTTCAATGAATTGTAAATCGTAGGGTTTCATTGATCTACGGCCTTTGCTGGCGTCAGTTTGGGTATAAGTGGAGACTAATTGTGAAAGAAATTGTTCATGTCGGGATTTGTTAGTTGGGTTGTCAAAAAAGTGGGGGTCTGGTTCGTTGCCGTTGGTATAGGATGAGAGGAGACCTTTACCAGGGGTGCCAGTGCCAGTTCTCGAGGTAGTGCCCGAGGTAGTGCTACTTTTTGCGCGAGCACTAGTGTTAGTACCAGTGTTTGTACACGGTTTCTTAGTTGGACTTCCAGATGTCCTCTCCGTGTCTATTTGCCTCTTCTTCGGCGCACTTTCCTTCTGCGAGGACGCACCTCTTTTAAAAAAACTCGTTATTGGACTTTGTGCCATGAAGAACGCGTTGTTTGTAAGCGTGAAATTACATGCATAATTTAGACGCGTCATGTAACAAAATATGCAGGTCACATCACGTGTCAACAATATGTACACTATGTTTATGTACGTATATTACACACTGATTCCAGCAGACTGTTGAGGTTTAGAACTCTCCCTTGTTTGTAATTCAGGCCATTGAGCATTAACTTTAGCAGCATCAACATCTCCGAATGCGATTTCGAATACATCAGCGTACGTTTTAACCGGTCTAGCTTCAATTCCTTCTTTAACATCCTTTGGTAAAACGTCCCAATTAGGTTTATTACCATACGGGAATGCAATTATAGTAGCACCAGCTGTTTTAGCAGCAATTGCCTTCTCACGTAACCCACCAATAGGAAGTACTTTACCTGTAAGTGAAAGTTCACCTGTCATTGCTAAATTATTATTCATTGGGATGTTCATGGCTAAAGACAGCAATGAAGTAACCATAGTGATACCAGCACTAGGTCCGTCCTTTTTGATGGCACCCTCAGGGAAATGAGTATGAATAACAGCATGTTCGAAAAACTTGTTTCTCGGGTAATTGGATGCCATAAACATTCTGGAAAAGCTGTACGCAATTGAAGTGCTTTCTGTCATAACTTCACCTAACTGTCCTGTTCTTGTAATCCTTGGCTTGCTATCCAAACTAAGTGGTTCTTGTAAAAGAGATTCAATATAAAGTGGCATTCCACCAACGGGTGTCCACCCTAACCCCATAGAAACGCCAGGAGGTAACACATCGTACATTCTTTCTTGGCTTTGTGCTGGTGGTCCAATAAATTTAGAAACTTGTTCACTATCGATATTAATAGAGAAATCTTGTAATTGGTCTTGAATTGTGCCGTCGTCTTCAAGTTGTTTAACAAACTTCATAGCGACTTTCCTGTAAATTTTCTCTAAAGTTTTTGAAAGTCCTCTAACGCCAGCTTCCTTTGTGTATTTTCTAACCAGGAACCTAAGGGTATCTTTGTCAATTTGAACTTGAGCATTCGACAAACCGGCCTCCTTTAAAAATTTAGGCGTTAAATGTGAAGCTGCTATCTCGACTTTTTCTTCAGGTAGGTATGATGGGACATCAATAATTTCCATTCTATCCATTAACGGTGCAGGAATGTTCTCCAAATAGTTTGCAGTACACAAAAACAACACTTTAGACAAATCAACCGGCACCTCCAAGTAAGTATCCTGAAAGTTTTTGTTTTGTTCAGGATCAAGAACTTCCAATAATGCACTGCTTGGTGATCCTTGTACACCACCATTACCTATCTTATCAATCTCATCAATCAAGATCACCGGGTTCATTGATTTTGTGCGCTTTAATCCTTGAACAATTCTTCCTGGTAATGCAGCCACATATGTCCTTCTATGACCTTTGATTTCACTAGCATCATGTAATCCACCAACGGAAAACCTATCGAATTTCCTACCTAAAGCTTCAGCCACCGATTTAGCAATTGATGTTTTCCCAACACCTGGCGGTCCAGACAAGCATACAATTTTACCGTCAACAGTTCCATTTAGTTTACCAACAGCCAAGAACTCTAAGATTCTGTCCTTGACTTCATTCATTCCGTAATGACTCTCGTTTAAAACTTTAGCTGCTCTTGTTAAATCGAATTTATCAGTGGTGTTTTGACCCCATGGAACTGAAGTTAACCAGTCCAAATACGTTCTTAAAGTGTTGTACTCACCAGATGTAGGTTCCAAAGACCTGAATTTGTTCAATTCGTTAGTGAAAACACGTTTGACTTCCTCTGGCATCTCTAATTTAGCAGCTCTTTCGGAAAACTTATCTGAGGATTTCGTTTTGTCGTCACCGTCTAATCCTAATTCCTTCTTGATATACCTTAGGTATTCATGTAAAATCATTTCCCTATTTCGTAATTCTGTTTGGCTATGTCCGTACCGGGCAATTCCATCTTGAACACGTAAATAAGTGACTTCCTTAGAGGCTAATTCAGCAACAATTTTCAGCCTTTCAGACACGTTAGTTTCGTTTAAAACTGACTGTAACATATCGTTTTTCGGTAAAATCGAAGCGGCAAAATCAGCTAAAAAGTCAGGTTGTGGAAAAACACCACCTGGTGATTGCGGAACTAAAGCACTGAACTCATCAACTAATCGTTTGACACCGCTGCTTCCTAATGAAATTTCACGCAAAGAATCAATAATTCGAACACATAGCCTTTGAATTTCATCATTAGCAATTGCATACGGCTCGTTAGGCACTGCAGTTATGTTTTTCATGCATGGAACACCAAGTTTTTCAACTGGTGATTCCTCACTGGGGTCGTTAATAGATTTAGAATCGAACTGAATTTTAGTTCTGATGTTTCTAACGACTTCCCCCGTTTTAGCACGGAACATCGGAAACAGAATAGCGTAAATAGTGTCGCTATCTGTGTCTGGAATTTTACTAACAGTGATATTGTCAATTAAACACACACAACCAATACTATGAACGTCTTCAACAGATTCTACAAGTTGTGTGGTCTTGATAGGAGTTTTGCTCATCACTGCCATGACTTTATGATCCCATTGGGGGTCGTCTTTCAGTTTTTTAAGGGCATTTATAAGACCTGTGTCTCCTGAGACAATATATGTAGATGCACCGGGGTAAACAGGTCTAAATGGTAATTGGAGGGTGAGAAATTTGTCGCAATTAGTTAGAGGGGGGGAATCATCGCTGTTTTGTTCGTATTCTTTAGGGTTGAACATATTAGATTTAGTGTCACGTGCGGACGCTGATTTGAAAGATTTAGACTGTTGTTTGGGTTTGATTTTGGTGATTTTAGAAAGATTGGGTTTAATTCTGCTTTCTTGGGGGGCGCGCCTATGCGGTACCTGCGATGACGGTGGCTGTGGCTCCTGTGGTACTTCGTGTGGTTGTGGCTCCTGTGGCTGTGGTGGAGTCTTCTTATCTTTCTTGTTTTCTAAACATGGTATTGATGTTTGGAAACTTCTAGCGAGTGTTAATGAAGATGCGAGTTGTGGTGTATACGATTTCAGCGGGATTTGAGTGCTTTTACGCACTAAGCTCCTCCAAATGTACGCCATCGGAGTATGAGTTAGTAAGTGACTGTGGTAAAGTGGTATGGCTTGGGACCATAGATTAGATCACGCAATAGCCACCCTGATATTCTAAATCACGTAATCACCCCCCACCCCGCTGCCCAACACCCCGCTGCCCAACACCCCGCTGCCCAAATGTAGGTGGGTGGGGTAAGTGGGGTAAATAGGGTAGGTCTATAAATTGGTAGGGTAGAGTGCAATAAATATTATGTACACGATATTATCACAGTTTAAACTGTTTCGTATAAACATTAGAATGAGTGAGATCATCGTCTTCAATGCTAATTACTTCTGAAGATTCGCTGCTTGAACTTGAGAACGAGAGGTCATTAGTTAGATCAAAGTCCGGAAGCGCGAACCACCGATGGTTAAGAACATCTTTAACAGTTAGTCTACGCGAAACTGTTTTGCAAAGCATTCTATTAATTAGATCTTGGGCATCGTTAGTCAAAAAGGGAGGGAATTGTGGATCTTCTTTGAGTATGTGGACGTATAATCGTGCGATTTCTTGGGGGGTATTGTTGCTGAATTCAAAGTCATTAAAGGGAAGGTAGCCGCAGCATGCAGTATAAAGTGTGACGCCCATTGCCCAAACGTCTCCTTTCAAGGCATCACATGGTGTTTTAGAAAGAATTGCTTCGGGTGGACAATATGTCGGTGTACCAGTGACATTCTCGGCAATTGCAAAACCATTACGGCTAAAGTCAAAACAGAACTCAAAATCAGTGATAATTAAGTTCATGTCTTTATCCAGCAACAAGTTTTCGGGTTTAATGTCTCTGTGCACTACACAGTGGGTATGCAAGTACTGTAGGGTACTGCATAATTGCCACGTGATCCGCCGAGCTAGTCTTTCGGGTAGGGGTCCGTAGTTGGCAATGTAGTGGAAAAGGTCGCCGTTTTCTGCTTCGTTCATAACAAAGCCAATTTTGCCATTGTCAGAAACAATGTGTAAAATTTTAACGACATTAGGGTGATCAAGTTTTTGAAGTGTTTTTATTTCGAATTCGATTTGGGCAATACGGGGGGGGGTCATTTGGTCTTCGGGAAATATCTTGATTGCGTATTTATCGTTTCCAAGGAATGCTTGGCGAACCTCACAACATCTGCCTGATCCAATTATTTTGCCAAGTTTATACTGGCCGAGGTACTCGTTTTGGGGTACATTCATAGACTTTAAAAGCCTCGATTTATTTAAAAAGAATCTGTTTTTGGAAACAGTTTCAGTGTATTCTGAGGTGAAGCTAGACAGTTCTGTTGCCATGTCGATTTAGATGCTATTTATATATTCCTTTGTTGTGTGCTGTTGTTGTCGGTAGTACCTATTGTTGATTCCTTTATTATTGAGAACAAAGAAATGATGCTGTTGTTTTGTATGGAACCTGTAACTGGAGTGGAAGAGGTGGGTTTAGTTATAGCATCTACCTGATTAATTTAAAAAAAATGACTGTATGCTTAATGCACATTGACGTCAAGAATAGCTCATAACCCTTACCCATTAATCTATCTCAACCAACGGTTGCTTTTCGAGTAGATCTCGGAATACTCATATAAACGAGAACTTACAGATCTATTAGGAGGAACGATGTATTATATTAAGGTACATAAAGGTATGCGTATTTGTTTGTTAACCAAATGTGTACTAAACAGTTGAACGAGTTATACTTTTACCTGGTATTTCTATTGAGTATTTTCTAGTTGATATTCTTAGGGTTAGGGTGTGACTGTAGACCTGCATGCCAGTATGCGGGGATATATAAGGTTCTAGATACCATTTGGCCCGTCAAACCATAGAATGCGCAAACTATAAAGTGGAAAATGTGTGCACACATTTATTTTATTGATAATACGAGTATAAATTTAACATTTAAAACGCTATTTTCAGCTGGAATTGCAAGGGTACATTGGAATTGACGTTAACTCGTAATATATGTTCATATGCAGCGTATACGCGTATGGATAAATGCCGCCAAGGTGCACACCATAAGACATAGTATAGAGCATGTAACCCTCTACACTAGATACCCCCTGGATTCAACGACTTAAATTGGAAATGGAAAAAACAATTATATTATAGAACTGAATACAATTATATATTGAAGAATAAAAAATCGCAGTATCAATTAATCGGCCAAGTAAACTAGTGCACCATATAACCAATATCTTATGTATGCACTATATTGATTAGCGACGTCACAGCCACACTGCGCGAGGTGTTATATATAGACGACTAACCGCTTAACTTAGCTTAACTGGCAAAATTGGCTACGCTTACGATGCGTTTCCGTCGCGTCAGATCCACTTCAATTAATAAAAGAAAATAATAAATCTATCATTGAAAACACGTATTAAAAATGCATTGAAATTATATAAAAAACAGATCCCTATAAACATGAACATAATGAAGGTAACTCTATATATAGTCTAAATGAAGCGAGTCCCCATATCAAGCAACTTATTTATAGTAGCCGAAATAAACAACCACGCGTAAACAAAGAATAGAACATCACTTAGATCAAAAGCGTTCACTGCCCATCAGCTTTACCTGCTCAGGAGCGAGTTTACGGGAATTGGCAGAGTGTATAGAGAACACAATTCCAGACGCAAAATTCACACCAATAAAAAACACAATCATTAATCTCATCCACCAAGGAGCAACACTATACGTTCCACGCATTCTAAACTCAAATAACATATGACAAGCCGTACACCCAATTGTCGCCTTCAACCACGGCTCTTTATACGCCCTTTTAATAGTAGAACTTAGCCACACAGTTACCAATTGAAACAGCAAAACCGAAACGTATACTAATGCAGGAATAGCCAACGCTTTAAAAGACACACTATTTGAGAAGTTAAACTTAGTGTGGGTACCTTCATACCCCAATGCCACTATCCGCAATAACGCCCCGGTGAATGCTAACGTATCATACCAATTGTGTGGCTTTTCGGAAATTAACAGCTTTTGAAAGTATATTAATGATATCCACTGAATTAGGATGCAAATATTATCAATTATCATTATATTGTATTGTGGTGATAGATTGTGGTGATAGATTGAAATTAATAGGGACCGTTAACACTATACCGGTAATTACGTGGTGTACATAGTGTAACGGGGTTTGTGATTGGTAAAGTGATGACATATTGCGGTGGAGAAGTCGGCTGTGATTGATCTATACGATTTGCATATTATTTAGTATATACTATACACTGTGTGTGATCTGTGTACTGGTGGGGTATATATATTTATATATACCCTCAGGGGGTGTGCGTACTAAGTACTACGTACTGCGTGCGCACTGGCGTGTGGATTCAACGATGAGGTAAAGTACAAGGGTACGGGTTCCTATTTTTTTTTCATATTGTAAACATTTCAGCCATTAAATATTAAAGACAGAAAATGGACTTGTTCAGCATTCTATCAAAAGGTGCAAATATCAACCGTAAACAGAAATCTGATCTTAAAAAACTAAACGGTTTAGAAAGAGACAATGGAGAAGTAGACATTGAATCCCGGGTAAACTTTTTCTCAACAAAGAAACCGCGTCATTCAGATGAAAGTTCCGAGTTGCAGAAGCCGCACATTCTTAGAATTAAAACTCCAGAAGAGGCAGCTGAGTTTAGGAGAAGTAACAAAACAAAAGTCACTGGTGATCCACCTCTTCCAATTGCTTCCTTTGACGATTTAGTGAGCAAATACCAGCTAGACGAGAAACTACGAAGAAATCTTCGTAAAAAGAAGTTTGAAATCCCTACTCCAATCCAGTCAGAATCAATTCCGGCAATTTTAGAAAGCAATGATTTAATTGCTTGTGCGCCAACTGGTTCAGGTAAAACTTTGGCTTTTGTTACTCCAATTATTCAAAGACTTTTAACCAACCCAAAACAGAAATCTGCAGATTCTAAACAAGGTGCACGTGCGTTAATTGTTAGTCCCACTCGTGAACTTGCTAATCAAATATACGAAGTTGCTGTTGAGTTAAGCAGAGGACATAATTTAAACGTTTGTTTGATGAACAAACAGCATATGGCTAAACTCAGACATAACAACGCTGGAAAAAAGGCGAATATGGATTTCATTATTTCTACACCTATGCGTTTAGTTGAGGGGTATAAAGAAGGACTTTACAGTTTGGATTCGGTTGAAATGCTAGTGCTTGATGAGGCAGATAAGCTATTAGGACATGGTTTTGTTGAACAAACTGATGAGATTGTTAGTTTGTGTACAAATCCGCATATTATAAAGGCAGTTTTCAGTGCTACAATGCCTTCTAATATTGAAGAATTAGCTCAGAGTGTTATGTCTACCCAAATTTGTCGAGTTATTGTTGGTCATAAAGAAGGTGCAGCTGATACTGTTGAACAGGAACTGGTGTTTTGCGGATCAGAAGCCGGGAAATTAACTGCTATTAGACAAATGATGGTTGGTGGTAATGTTGTGCCGCCTATTTTGGTGTTTGTACAGAGTATTCAGCGTGCTAAGGCTTTGTTTCATGAACTGTTGTATGATAAGATCAATGTTGATGTCATCCATTCTGAACTTACACAGCCTCAAAGAGAAGCAGTTGTTAACAATTTCAAGTCTGGTGATATTTGGGTGTTGATTTGTACTGATGTTCTTGCTAGAGGTATTGATTTCCAGGGTATTAACTTGGTTATAAATTATGATGTTCCGTTGAGTGCACAGTCATATGTCCACAGAATTGGTAGAACTGGTCGTGCTGGACGTAGGGGTAAAGCACTGACTTTTTATACTAAGGAAGATGTACAAACATTGAGGCCAATTGTTAATGTTATGAAACAAAGTGGAATTGAGGTTAGTGATTGGCTGCTTTCTGCTACCTCAACAAAACGACGTCGTGATCAGCCAATTAAACGTGATGATATCTCTACTGTTCCTAAAGTTATAAAACATAAGAAACGACAAAGACAGGAAATGATCGAGGCTTCTAAACGCCGGAAGGACGAGAACAAGAAAACTAGAGAGAAGGCTTAGGGTCAAGGATAACCTGCTTATGACATCAATTTTTATGTACGAATATGTATGTGGGTTATGGTATACTTACCCTGACATGTACATTACACATCTAAATGTATCTAACATGTATTCCTATTCCTATGAATACATATAAATACAACTAAAAGCGATTAAAATTTAGGCAACTTTCAAAATTTCTATAGTATACAATATACAATTAAACCTCTGAACTGACACTCTGGTCGACATTCTCTCTATCTGAATATACCGGTGGATAAAAATTCCCCACATATTCCACATAACTCTTGACAATAGAAGGATCACTCGAGTACATCATGTTTTTATAAGTTTCCTCAATGTGAATATAGTTATCCATGGCTGGTTTCCATAGCTTATGGTCTGCAATCATGCCAGCATCATCAGTATTGAAATCTTCTCTATCAATTGGATCCTCTGTACTAAGTCGCTTTTCGCAAACTGGCATTAAATTCTCGTCGAAATCACAACTTGGGAATGTACAATGCGATTTGGGTTCCCACAAAAACAGTTTCTTATTGAATCTCCAACCCATGAAGTTGTCTTGTTTCATGCGTGTGTACTCAGCAATCAAGCTTTCTTCAATTCTAAGGGGTGTCATGGCCAAAAATCCTTCGAATTGAGTACGCCTGACTCTTGAAAAGCTCTTAACATTGTAAGCATGGTTGTTACGGCACTTAACAGTTCTTGCATCTGAGGGATCTTTAGTTAACCCAGCGACATCCAAGAACAACCCAGATTTAATATCAATGAATCTAGCATCAATGAAATTCAGACTGTTGCCTCTTCCTCTGTATGCATAATAAGGGTTTATATCCAACAGGAATGCACGTTGGCCGCCGTCAAGTTCGCTTTGAACCACTAATGTGCGGTTAAAGTCGCGGGCTAACCTCTCTAATTCCATAACTGGAACCTGAATATCGTGATCGCTATCCCAAGGAAGAGCATGTCCGTTCCAGTAATAACCTAGTAATGATCCGTGTGCATACCAATAAACGATGCCGGCATTTTCAGCGAACTGCTGCCAACCTCTCGCTAATTGGTGGAGAATCTGTTGATGTTCCCTAGCCCTAATGATATGTCGGAAAAATCTCCAATCATAATGAGACCCAATCGATCTGTGATCACGTTTGATATTAGGTTCAAAGAAATACTTCGGGGCTTTGCCGCCAATTTCAAAACTTTTAGTTAGAGTATTAGCATGGTAGGGATCCTCTAAGTTATACCCTTTACTAAGCTGAACGGCATCGAATTCGAACAATGAGTCTGGAACAGGTGGCATTGCCAAATCCACTATATCAACAGGACTGTTTTTCAATTCAGGAACAAGTGGTGGGCTTAACGGAATGCTGGTTTCACGAGGCTTTACATTACCGAATTCCACATGTGACCGCTTAGGATCACGTGATTTAACTTCACGCACATCTAACGGTATAGCACGCTGTCGCGGGTTTAATAAATTGCCGGATTTAGAAGTCTTTAAAACAACTAATTGCTTGGGTATCGTTAAGTTGTATTTTTTGTACCATGAGGCCATTGTGGCATGGTCCTCGGCACTAGCGAATTCGTCATTTGGAGAAATAAATTTTTGAAGACGCAAAAATTTCAGCGTTTGAGGATATTTTTCCATAATGACATTCTGGCCGTACTCCAGTTTCGTTATTTCTGCAAGATCGACCCAATCGCTCCATTGGAAGTCATATGAAGATTTCTCAATGGCTTTTGAGAGTGGGTGTGGGTGTAGGGACGCGTAGAATGTATCGTATACACGCGAGTATGCTTCTTCAAATTTCTTCGCAAGTAGACTAAGGGGGTCATCAGTAGTGAAGAATATGGTTATGTACGTGATCGACAATAAAATAAACGTTTTTTTTAAACGGAGGGTTACTTTAGGGGACACCATATAGAACAGTGTACAAAAGGAAATATATGATCAGTACGTGGTCAGACAAAATGTACTGAGGTAGGGGTATAATTAGGATTTCGGTAGTTGTGTGCTGAAAAACGATACTACGCGGCGATAATTTTAGCTATGAAAGCGAATGCTGACGCGCAGAAGAGCGTTTATGCACTTGACCTAACCCTAACAATTTATGTTATCTATTAGATATCGGGGGTGCGGGATGGGTTGGGACCGCGAAAAAAAGAGGAATCGCGAGGGAGTATTGAACCCTGAATGCCGAACCCTAACAACTAAATGGCGTGACCCAGCACCTGGAATGCATATAACGCATTTCTAAACGACGTCTGTGCGTACATACACCGAAGAAAAAAAAACACTAAAAAGAGAAGAAAATGAAAATGAAAATGAAAATGAACAGAAATGAACAGAAATGAACGGAAATGAACGGAAAATGTACCCGGTTTAAAAATTAGTACAGCATATATATATTATTTAGTGTATTCACTGTAACTGACGGTTAACAAGCCAACGATTAAGCATTTCAGAAGCCTGTCTTCCCTTATCATGTGGCACCATATGACCAGCTTCGTAAACCTTTAACCAGCTCAAATGGCCCACGGATTTAGTCTCGCCAGCAACTTCACCATCTACGATAAATGGTGTAACTGGTTTAGCGACAAACTCAGCATGGTGTTCATACCTCAATCTTTCAACAAGTCTGTAAACACCAGGCCAAGAACAGATCCAGTCATAAGCACCGTCATAAAACAACAAATCAACGCCGTGCTCAAGCAAATACAGAACATCAGGACCCTCATTCTTCAATCCGTCTAAAGTAGATGCGAAGTCAACACCAACATTATTTGAACAACCAACGAAGTCGTCAACGTCTGATCCCACGGCATTAATAACTTCAGGGAGACGCAAGTACGCATCAATATCCTTGGTTTCAGGGTAGCAATTGTCTCCGCATACTTGAGAAATGTCGTAGACATTTCTACCGGTTTCAATATACGGAGCGTCCAAAGACGAACAGTACAATTCAGCAACTGAACATACTAGTTTGTTGTACTTCGTTTCATAACACTTGTTGATTAGCGATTCACAAGTTGGGACTTTAGCGTATAAGCTGCTGCAGGTTTCGTCATCAAGTACGCTAGGGTACCCACCGTCACCACAAGCCATAGCTACACTGCTGAAAGCTTGTAAAGCAGGATCAGTTATCGGATTTCCAATTAAAGCAGAAGTTAAATTGAAGCTGCGGTCTTTATGGCTTAAAATTTCTCTGCCAATTGCCGGCAAATACATTCCAGCATAGCTTTCACCAGCAATATGGAAATCGGTGTTTTTGCCCTGAACAAAATGATTGAAAAAGATTTCTAAAAACGCATACACATCTTTAGCAGCAGCTTTGGTGTTATCAACTTTCTTAGTACTGTATGAGTAACCGACGTTTACCGGCTGATCTAAGAAAATAACCGTAGCGTTGTTGTTCCAAGCATTTGGGTTCGATTCGATTTGTAAGCTCGAGTTGACAAATCCAGGACCTAACTCAAAGAACTGGCCAGTAGAAGAGGAACATCCTGGACCGCCATTGAGCCACAAAACCAAAGGGTCATTTTCCACGTCGTTTCTAGAAGCATGCACCCAAAAGAAGAAATGCTTGTCTTCGTTCAAAACGTCTAAATACCCGGACAATTGAGGCACGTGAGGGTCATCAGTGCCTAATTCGTAAGGTGTCTTGACCCTTACCCTGTACTCAGGAAACTCGTTAAGATACAAAGCATCATCGTCGCTCACTTTTACATTCAAATTCGATTTCGGCGTGTAACTTGAATAGTCGGAGGGTGAGGACTCGAGTTTGTTGTTAAGTAGGTTCACAAAGTCGGAGTCCCACTGCTCTTTCAAAAACTCGATTGCGGGGGGTGGGAGCAAGTCAGAGTCTTTTAATTGAGCAATTGACTGCTCAGGTGTGGTTTGTTTACTTAACAAATCAAGGCCTAGAAAGTTTAACCAAGAACGCATTTGTGGATGATAGTTAGATAAAGAAGGAGAGTATTGATAAGATAATCTTGGTAGTGGGTATAGTTACTTGTTGACTTGATGACGTCATAGTACTATACATTTATAAATTGTTTATAATCAACGCTCACCCCCAAGATATCTATATCTCTGTTGATACTAGGAAACTATTGTTTAATACAGTATAATTGCAATTAAGAAGTAGTAATTGATAAAAATGTACAATTCCTAACACTTTTTGTTATTTAACAATTACCGATCACATACTCTGAACTCAATTTTTTTTCACTATCACTCGCTTGAGATAATAATCACGCCATATGACATAACTATTACAGTAATCACACTTTCAGTCATCGAGTCATCGAGTCATTAACATATGCTGTTAAAGCAATCTCTGAAAACGGCCCTCCCTCTGAGCCATAAACTCGCTTCCCAGAAACTTGCCTCCTTCACCCCCCGTCGTTTCGCATCAGTGACTGTGCGTGACGCTATTAATGAGGGTCTCGCTGAAGAGTTACAGCGTAACGAGAAGATGTTCGTTATGGGCGAGGAAGTCGCTCAGTACCAAGGCGCGTATAAAGTGACACGCGGTCTGTTACAAAAATTCGGTAGCAAGCGCATTGTGGATACACCCATTACTGAAATGGGATTCACTGGTTTGTGTGTAGGTGCCGCTATGAACGGCTTAGTCCCCGTTTGTGAATTCATGACATTCAACTTCGCTATGCAATCGATCGATCAGATTTTGAACTCTGCTGCTAAGACTCATTACATGTCCGGTGGTACCACAGATCCGTTGAACATCGTTTTCAGAGGCCCTAACGGCGCTGCCGCTTCAGTGGCTGCCCAGCATTCGCAGGATTACACATCATGGTATGGAAGCATTCCTGGTTTAAAGGTCCTCATTCCTTACAGTTCTGAGGATGCTAAGGGTCTTATCAAGGCCGCATGTCGTGATCCTAACCCTACTGTGGTCCTCGAGAACGAGATGCTATACGGTGAGAGTTTCGAGGTGGGACCTGATTTCCACAACCCTGATTTCGTAACTCCCATTGGTAAGGCTAAGATCGAGCGTGTAGGTAAAGACGTTACTATCGTTACTTACAGCCGTAACGTTGGTTTGGCTTTACAAGCTGCTGAGGATTTAAAGAAGGAGAACATTGATGTTGAGGTTATTAACTTGCGTACTATCAAACCTCTTGATTTAGAGACTATTGTTAACAGTGTTAAGAAGACTGGCAGAGCGGTCTCTGTTGACTCTTCTTTCCCTGCTTTCGGGTTCGGATCTGAGCTTTGTGGTGTTCTTATGGAGTCTGAGGCATTTGACTACTTGGACGCTCCTGTTCAGAGAGTCACTGGTGCTGATGTGCCTACACCTTATGCTCGTGAATTAGAAAGACTGGCTTTCCCTGACGTTGACGTCATCAAGAAGGCTGTTAAAAAGGCTTGCTATTTAATTGAGTAACTTAAATAAAAAAAGAAAAACTTCGCACTTATATCGTAGACATATATAAATATATATATATTGGTTAATAAAAGAACCTAAATACCCTCAATTCAACGATATGATAATCCAATGGAGGTTACTGTAAAGGGTAAAGTAAATACTGAATTGTGGTGTTAATTTGTAATCAATTTCTAATTCTTAACCTAACGTTTCGATAGTGTAAGGAGAAGTTCTTCTTTGTTCCACCTGTCTCTCATGTAACCTACATAATCCTTCAACATATAGGGGGATGTGTCACGTGTTATACCAGGTAAGAAGGTATTCACAAACACTAGCAATATTTATTGATTTCGTAAGCGTCACCCGTAAATCCGAAATCCGTCAAGATAACATATTCATATAAAATTTTGTGGTATGAACCATCGCACTAAACGAGCACGTTACGCAAACAATTCCGATCATAGAAATTTCATATGAATTCAAAAATACTGTTAACCATATAAACCTAATCCACTATTTCCGTTACTGGTATGGATGGTTTCTTTCCATTAATCAATGTGACCACTCACCTGACTGTCTCCAGTTTGCAAGTACATTACTCCATACGGCAACCCCAACCCTCAATATGATATCATCAAATATTTTGCAGAATGGAGGCAGGTTCTCGGTTCATTATTGAATCATTCCTAAACTAGTTTGCCATAAAGATAAATTGTTGAAGAAAGTTGAGAACTAGCTCACTGTACGCGTCTGCATCGCGATTTGATTAATGGCGTATTTATTTTTCAGTATTACTAAGTACGCATGTGTATTAACATTTTATACGTAGAAACCTAAGCATGTACCTTGCCCAGTATGTATGATCAATAATATCTGTATATACCTTTACGGTGTGCTCAAGTTCAAAAATGGAAACTATAAACTTTACAGTAGATCACTTTTTGATCATTCTAATTAATTTAAGTATCTAAACTTGTTATTCCAAGGATACCATGTTTCTGTCAGTTAATAATACGCGGATTTAAATCCGTTGATGATATAACACTTGTAATCATGACGTGATATTCTTAACCTTTCTTACAGATCTTGCATGTACATGCATAAAGTTCCTACGCGATGACAGATTATCTATGATACCCTAACCTCATCTCAGGTACAAGATTGGAGTATATATTGTATTGACCAAATTGTGGGTTAGAGCAGAATATCTTAAGAAAAATGGGCTCTAGTGACCACAGTGATACAATATCAAACAGCTTGGATGCTGAGAAAGTCATTGGTGATGTTGACACAAGTGTTTCGTCATCTAATGAAGAAATCCATCTTGCCGCCGACAGTAAAAATCAATTCGATAATGACCCCTATGCTCAAGGAAAGATAATTGTTGACTGGGATGGACCTGATGATCCCAAGAATCCTCAGAACTGGTCAAATTTCCGTAAAATTCTTTGTACTGTTATCATTTCTTTTTGGACCACATCATTATACATGGGTGCTGCTATTTACACTCCAGCAATCGAGGAGATTATGGTAGAAATGAATGTTCCACTCGTCCAAGCTGCTTTAGGCTTGACACTTTTCGTATGGGGATACGGTCTAGGTTCTTTATGGTTTAGTCCTATGACTGAAATCCCATTCTTCAGAGGAAGAAATCCTACTTACTTTGCTTGTCAATTAATCTTTGCATGTTTACAAATTCCTACTGCACTATCAAATCACATTGGTGGGTTCGCCGTTTTGCGTTTCCTTTCTGGTATTTTTGCATCTCCTCCTCTTTCCACTTCTGCTGCCTCTTTGAGTGACATGTGGCAATTCCCTGCTTTGGGAATTGCTATGATCATCTGGGCCTTCGGTGCTATTGCTGGCCCTTTCCTTGGTCCTTTAATCGGCGGTGCTCTTCAGCAAGGCCACGGTAGACGTTACATCTTCTGGTTCATGTTAGCAATGTCCGGTGGTATGTTAGTCGTTATGGCCTTGTTATTACCTGAGACTTCTGCCCAAGAACTTTTAATCCGTAAAGCACGCAGACTGAGAAAAGAGACTGGAGATGATAGGTACATCGCACCCGGTGAGATCATTGCCCACCACGAGACCGTTGGTGGAATTCTCAAACAAATGTTCTTTAAACCGATCCAATTGACAATTATGGAGCCGGCTGTTTTGTTAATGGATTTGCATTTGGGTCTCGTTTACTCTGTTATGTATCTCTTCTTTGAGAGTTTCCCAATTGTTTATGGTGGTATTCATGGCTTTAACTATGTTGAGCAAGGTCTTGCCTACTTCTCTTTGTTGATTGGTGCTCTTATTAGTTGTTTCAGCTATATGTTCTGGCTTAGCATTAACAAACATAGACTGGATAAACCTGAGGCTGTCTTTGGTCCCACTGCTGTACTTGGTGCCGCTCTTCTGCCTGTGGGTCTTTTGATCTTTGGCTGGTGTTCTAAGGTGGGCGTCCATTGGGTAGTTAGTATGATTGGTGGCCTAATTGTTGCAGTCGGCACTTTCTACATGTTCCAATCCTATTTTACATTCTTAAGTCTGATGTTTCCTGCATCAACAGCTGGTTCTGCTTTTGCCAGTAATAACATCGTTCGTTCCCTTATGGGTGGTGCATTCCCATTATTCGGTACTGTCATGTATAATCACACTGCTATTGACAATTACCCTGTCGGTTGGGGCTGTACTATTATCGCTATCGCCTGTATCATTATGATCCCGCTTCCGGTTTATTTGATGCTTCGTGGTGAGAGTCTTAGATCTTATGCCCAAAGAAAGTATGGTGACAAGTTGTTCCGTTAGGTCGATTATATATTTACGAGCTTAATTTACGATATGTACATATTTATTTAATAGTGCCAAGTGGCTAATATTACCTGTTTTTTGTTACAAGATACCGTGCTCTGTTTCGAGTCATCAGGGATTCTTAGTTTTCATGAATAGCCATGCATATAAGATGCATAACCCTAATGAAATGGAATGTGAATACCCTTACCTTACTTTATAGAACCACACCAATAACAAGATATCAAAATTCGAAGAAATTTGTAGTAAATACATATTTTGAAAAGAAAATAAACCTGCTGGTGTGGTTTTGGCATGTTTCTACGCCTAGAGTTCATGCATTCACATCCTGAAGTCCAATTAAACAGTGTGACTAGGGTGAATACTGACATGGGTATAAGTATGCTTTCTATGATTGTTTACTGAGAGATGATGTTCACTATACATCTGCGTTTCCCAACTGTTGAACAACATTCGTATTAAGTGTAATACCTCAATAATTACCACATTAGTACATCTACGGAACGCCCACATACTGGGTATTTGAATTAAGTAGTGCCCTTATGCATAAAGATGCATGAAAAGTGTACGCAATTGGTGCTTGAACAAGCCTATGGTCATTGATTTTGCCTGAAACATGAGCACAAGAATTGTTGATTAGCAAAGCGCGACGATAGGTACATGGCATCTGGCGAGATCGTAACGACAATGAGACCTCACGTAGAATCCTAAAACAAACGACTATGCAACTAGCGGCGTTGCTAATGAACATATATTTTAAGCTTTTCTACTCGCTTATGTACCCTTTTTTCGAGAGTTTCCTTGTTTACGGGGGTATCCACACTACTATTGAGAATTACCCCGTTAGCTGGAGGTATAGTTAGATTTTTGACGATTCCACTTCCCGTTAACCTTATGATCCCAAGTAAGAATCTGAGAGAGTATTCTAAACGTTGTTACGGTAATTAAATGCATACATTTTTGTGTGGTATATAGTATGTGGTGTGTACTGGCCGAGGTATACCATACGGTGCACTATATTTATTAGTAATGTGTTATCGCACAAACCCCTTGTCACTACCTGTTCTTTTTCTATGAATTCCGCTCCACATAAACGTATGTCATACAATACATAAATATACACATATTTTTTAAAATGCAGATTTTCATGAAGCATTCCGCCACGCTTGTGGAGGCAATGCTTGTAATCTTTTCATAGCTTTATTAATGAATGTAGTGAACAACACAATTCCTACAGCCACACAAACAATGTTCATGAAATAATAACCGTCATGCTTTATAACACAAGTTCCACCCCGGCTTTTACAAAGTAATTTGCTTTCTTGGCTCACACAAGAGCTCTGGTCTATGGTACAGTAAGCTTCAGTAAAAGTATCCACACCAGCTAACACCAATGCTCTTGGCCATTGACCTCCTAAATTGCACAGAGTATTGAGCACTGTCATATACGTACCACCAATTTCAGGATCTGCTATTTGGGTGTGAAAAGCAGTAATTGAAACAAACTGGACTGTGGACAAAAAAGATCCTAATACATGCACCAGCACAACATAACTGAGGTACATTTGCGAAACGCCATTTTGCGGAAAATAGTATACTTGTGACATAGAAATACAAGCAAAAACCAACCGTAAAACATACGCCCAAAGCCACGGTCTCAATGGCTGTCTACCGCTAGACCATTTAGCAGCATAGTACCCAAAAAACACTTCAAACGGAAAATCAATCAAAACAACCAGTGCTAAATCTTCCTTGCTTAGTCCTCGTTCTAAAAGCTTTAAATTAGTAACCGTTTCTGCTGCTTGGAATGCAATTTTAGCAACCAAATGTATTACTACTAAAGTCTTCATGTTTCCTAATTTCAAAACCCGTAACATATTTTGGTAAATTGCCTTGATATTACTCTCTTCTAAAGCACTTTGGCGTGGATCAGGCTTGCGTCTTAAGATTACAATGAGTGTAGCGATGAAGTAAACAAGAGCGCACCATGATAAGTACCCAGACAAAGAAATGAGTCCATTTTGATGGTCTGGGATTTTTCTAATGTATTTGTTCGCAAACTCAGGCGAACTCAATGCAAGGAATACCGTGAAACTCGTGAAATAACCAGCGTTCATGCCTATTGTTTGTGCTGTACTTGCATACGGCAGAGCAGGCTTGCTTAAAAGCGTTAACGCCCACCCGTCAACGGCAATATCCTGAGTTGCACAAGCAAAAATCAGCAGCCCAAACATAAAGGTAAGGGTTGGAAGGCGGTGTTGAGCATTTTCCATTAAAAATGTGACTTTTTTGCTCAAAATAATGAGAAGCACAGAACTCAAAAGTTGGATAGGGATGATCCAGCTGCGTCTGCGGCCTAGTTTACGGCTGTATATGCCGTCTACAATCGGTGACCACAGAAGTTTGAGACTGTAGGGATAAGAGGCGAATGTGAATAAACCAACTTGGCTGTATGAAAGGCGCTCTTTTAAAAGGTAGGGTACACTGCCAAAGGCGAGTCCTACGGGGATGCCTTGTACGAAATAAAGCAGTGTTAAAAAGTAAAAGCTGGATCTGTCTTCGGGGGTGAGTTTGTCTAGAGACAGAGTTTGTCCTGTGGGGAAATTATTAGTGGCATCCTCGAATTCGAATTCGGAGATCGGGATTTGGGGTGTGGGTGATCGCGGGGGGGGGGCTTTACCTCCTAGTTCTATAAACTGGTGTGGTTCTTCCATTGAAGATGGATAGTAATTACGGTTAGGGTTGGAATGGGATTTTCACTATGGGGACCTTACATGGTTGCTGGGAGTTTGTGTTTGCCATTGGGGTAGAGCCAATAGAACTAAGCCATTGGGAGTAACCATTGGGAGTAACCATTGAAGGTAGCGCTGAACGCTTACCTATAATGGACCTATAATGGACCTTCGTGCCTGACTGGTTTCTAATTATAGATACATATACAATTATTTACTTATCTGCGTGCTCTTCTCTCGTATTTATAAACAATGAAAATTGTGGTTATGCACCCGAAAACCAACCCCGTGAACTTTTCTAAAGGCGTGTGGAAATAAACAGCAGTAGTTAGCAACATAAACAACCACAGCAAAATAAGGAAAGCAGGAGCAATTAATGTTAATAAACTGAAATTCCCCGACCGTAAATCAGGAATCAGCTCGATCCACAAAACTAAACTTGAATGGACGAGAATAAAAACATGCCCACTAGGATCGTGTCCGCCATGCCATAATCCGCCCTGTTTTCTGCAAACAAGGCTTGAAGATGTGAGTAATCCATCTTTATGTTTACAAAGGCCACCAGTAAGCGTGAAAATCCTGTCCATCAATGGTGGGCCAAACATCCATTGAGTAAATAGGTACCACCAAATAGTAGCTAAACTGTAATTAAGAGCAGATCGCACTAACCGGCGATATGTATTTTTGCGGGTGAAAACAGCCGTCCAAAAAACTAGCGTAAACCAGAGCCATGCGTTCTTAACGAAGTATTTATTTACAAAATTGCGCTTATTAGCAAAATACGAGGGAACATGGAGTCCTAAAACGCCGTGATCGCTCTTTAATGATCCCCATGCGACAATTCCTGCGTATAAAAGCGCTAACGCAAGGAAAATTTTGCGTTCGTTGCGGTTCAACATTGTTCAATGCTTATGCTTAGTTGTGGCAACGGCAAGTAAAATTACGCATATTGATATTGGGGCGTTATATATACAAAATGGGGCTAAACCTGATAAATAAATAAATTTTAAATTTAGTTGGTGCATGTATATATTACATTTATTTAATGTACTTAGTGAAAAAAAAATTGACTTGTTTGACAAATGTGGAGAATAACGTATGTGGGTACGAATTTACTCATTACTCCTCGGTATCTCTTACCGAGCATACTCTTTCGAGGAGTAATTAACACACACCTAACCCTAAATCACTTACGCAATATTCCACCACCAATAGTCAAATCCTTTATTTGATCTATTGAACCAAATGTCTGAACCACCTAAATACCTTAAAAAGTTTCAAGAGAAACAAAAACAGAATCCTATTAAAATATCTACAGCAGTTCCGACTCGTGGACAAGTTCTTATTAAATATAAACGTCCTAGAGGATCTAAACCGGAGCCACACCAACCACAACAAAAAAAACTTGATGGGCTGGGTCCTGCATTCGGAAGCCCGAGTATGTTTAAAGCATCTACACCGCATAAAACTTCTACATTTGCGAATTCAAAATTTAATATCGCTAACTATTTCACTCATCTACGGTCACTAGATAAAAATCCTATTACTAAAAAGAAGTAAGGATAAACTAAGTTTCATAGCATACGCATTTAGGGTATACATATAATTGCGGTAAATCATGGCAGCCAATGTGTATGGGGGAGGGGATCTCCGTCTGACCTGTGGTTCTACTCCTTCTCCTTCTCCTTCTCCTCATCGTTCTCCCAATTCCCAACTACTCAATTACATAACCCCTTTCCCCCCCCCCCCCACCGTAAATAATAATTTTGATTTATTTTCTTGAAATTTCTCTTATGTAATCCTAAATTCGACCATCTTCAAAGGGTTAGGTCTGTAAATATCTACTGCCACTTGAGATATGGATTTTTACGACAACGACGGTCTTGGTTTTGAAGACAACGATGTCGGAGACGAGCTGAATTCCTGGCTCAACTCTAAAATTAGTGGATCTATACCCTTAGATGACACCCCCTCAGCGACTGTTAATAACCAGACTGCGGTATCGCAATTAGACAACTTGGATGGCCTTAGCGGTCTCGACAATTTCGACCAGTTCGGCAGTTTTGACCCCACCGTAGATGACGCGTCCTTAGACCCTCTAGAGTTCATGAAACCTGGACAGCCTCCACAGGGAATGCACCAGCCACCTCTCCAGGAACCACCTTTTAACGAGATGTCTAACCCAGGCGGTCCGCGTTTTGAACGGTATCATGCTGGAATGATGCCTCAGGAACAGGTTAACCCTGATATGGGTGGCGGAATTCCGGGTCCTGGGTACCCAAATCGTGGTGTACCCCGAGGGCTTAATATGCACCCTGGGTCACGTGGTGGTATACCTCCTGGGATGCCTGGTGGAATGAATCCACCGCCGTCGCAAATGTCACAAATGCCTCAGGGTCCACAGGGTCCACAAAGTTCTATGCAGGGTCCTCAGGGTCCTCAAGGTCCGATCCCACAAGGTCCACAAGGTCCTATTCCACAGGGTCCACAGGGTCCACAGGGTCCTCTGCCTCAAGGCCCTCAAGGTCCACAAGGATCTATGCCACAAGGATCTATGCCACAAGGTCCTGGACCAGGTCCTCAATTAGGAATGCCCGGACCACCTCGTATTCAACCCAATAATCAAGATCCTCATAACCTAATGCGAAATGGTATGCCAGGACCTCCAATGCCCCCTATATCTCCTATGCCACAAATGGCACAAGGTCCTCAAAGCCCTCCAATGCCTGGCCAAATGGGACCAATGCCTGGTCAAATGATGCAGAATCCACAATTAGGACGTCCACCTCAACAGTTTGCTCCAAGCAGACCACAGAGCACTCAAGGTAGAATGACACGTCCAATGCCGATGTCTATGGCGTCGCCTACAATTCCGCCAAGAGCTGATCCTAATATGGGTGGTGTGCGTGCTAGAGGTAGTATGCCTATGATGAATCAGGTTCAGGGATCTGCAGGACCTAATGGGCCTAATGGGCCTAGAGGACAAGTACCACCGAGATTTCAAACGGCGTCTCCGGATGTCTCGAATTTCGCTCCTAGACAGCCTCAACAGCAGTACCCGCAAGTTTCTAGAGTGCCTTCAGTTCCACAACCATTAGGAGCAGCTCATAATGGGCCTCATATCACACCTAAACTGCCTAATGCCCCCCCTACTAAACCAGCTTTAGCTGCAGGTATGCCTGGTCCTAGTGGTCCTAATGCTCAAAGAATGTCCATCCAACCACAACCACAAATTCAACCACAACCACAAGTTCAACCACAACCACAGGTTCAACCACAACCACAGGTTCAACCACAACCACAAGTTCAACCACAACCACAGGTTCAACCACAACCACAGGTTCAACCACAACCACAAGTTCAACCACAACCACAGGTTCAACCACAACCACAGGTTCAGAATGCTCCCCCACCCGCCCAAAGGTTTCCATCCAACACAATTCCAATCCAGCCATCACCAGGTGTACAAGCACCCAGAAGTACAGAAAGCATGAACATCACACTCTGTGTAGTATCCTTTTATACCCAACTTCTGAAATTCAAGACTCAAAATGTTGATCTCGCTGATGTGAAACTGCATATCGATAATTTCTCCTTCGACGACAAAATGAAAATGGTTCAAAAGTTCGAGTTTTCTAGACAAGGATACGTTGCTGAAACTTCTAAACTACCTGTAACGCGATTTATCCCTCAGATTTTTTTGAAAACTGTTAATGATGTCTACTCCCAAATACAAAGACAAGTACCATCTAAGGAGGTAATTACGGGAGGCAAGGCGATCCCATTGCTTAGACTTTTCCAAGAAGTTCAACTAGCTGGTGGGTTCCTTAATGCAACTTTATGGCAGCGTTGGCCGGCTATTGTGAGTAATTTAGGAGTTGCATCCCCGGGGTCTTTTGATGTTATTCTGGATGTTGTTGCTACCTACGCTAATACTCTGCTGATTTTCGAGGTTTACGCAGAGCAAAACGAGTCTGTAAGAAGAGTGCTTTCATCGCATTTAGTGCCTACACCTCCTGGTTCACAACCGCAACCTGGTGGTACTAAAGCGGCGCCTAAGGGTAGACCAAGTGCTGCAGCGAGTAGGGCTGAAAAGTTGACGAGCAGAAGTTCAACGCCTGCTCCTTTACAAGGTAATACGATGCCGCCGAATATGTCTATACCGTCTATGCCTGCTCCTGCAATGAATATGAGTGGAACGTCAGGTCAGCCTCAGCCTCAAGTTCAAGTACAGGGACCAGGTCAGGTACAGGTTCAAGGTCCACAGGGTCCTCAGGGTCAAGTTCCGCAGGTTCCACAGGGTCCACAGGGTCCACAGGTTCGTCCTTTAGGATCTCAAGGATCGCCTTTACAATCTCCAGGTCAAGTTCCTCAAGGTCCACAGATTCTGCCGCAGGGGCCACAGGTTCCTCCACAGATTCCTCAGGGACCACAAGTTCCGCCACAGGTCGCTCGAGTTCCTCCACAGGTCGCCCCACATGTTGCTCCTCAGGTTGCACAAGGCCCAGTAGGGGCGTCTAATTTGATGCCTCCCTACCCCCTTAGCAGACCTAACCAACCTAAACCTCCCTTCAACATGCCGCACCCTAACTATAGGATTCCTATCCCCCCAAATTCAATGCGCCAGCCTCCCCCCTCCCAACCAGGCATTCTACCTAACGGCACACCAATTCTTCCCTCGCAGTTCCCTGGCCCCGCCCGCGGAATGCCAGATTCAGGAATTGGCATTAAACGTCAAATGGAGATGATGGACGGCAACAGACCTAAACGTGTTCAAGACAGTTCCCCCCATCCCTTCCAAGGATTAGTAGACAACGGCAAATACCTGGTACAGAGAAGACATACTACAAGACACGGCGGACGTAATATCCCTCAACTAAACAAACTTATCAATGAAGTTGAAGCCTGGAGACTTGAGTTCCCTGTCCCACTAGATTTAGGAACTATTGACTTGCATGCCGTCACTCTAAGTCTTGCCTCTGGTTTCCCCGGTGAAGTTCGCCAAGCCCTTGATAAGCTATTAGTGCTTTCGTCTAATCCTAGAGTTCACCAATCATTACAGCACTGTCCTGGACTTCTGGCTAATGTTTGTAAAGTGATGAAGAGCCTTCTATACGAGATTCGAGACTATTGTGACAGCAGAAACAAAGGAGAAACCCCTCCACCGCTTTATTTCAAGACTATGCCTTCAGAAGAGATTAATGAAGTTTCGTATTCTGATTTAGTTGGTACTTATACTAAGGGATATGAACGTACAAATGAGTTGATTAAACGGTTTAAAGAGTCTGAAAAGTTCAAAAGCAATGATAAAGGAGATATACCCGTTTTGGTGGACTCGATTTCTGGTGTAGAAGTTAACATTAACCATGATCCTGAACCTGTTGATATTGAACCTCTTCTTGAGGAACCTCTTTATAAAGAAGATGAGGTGCCTGCCGTAGGGTCCGTAGAGTCCGCAGGACCTGCGGGTGCGAATACCACAGGCGCAAGCTCTGCATCTAAACAACAGGCACCTCAGAAAGGTCCTCAGAAAGGTCCTAATGAACCACCTAAAGAAAGTGCTCCACCCAGAGACACCCCCTTCGGCTTTAATTCGTACGGCACACAGTACAAACTTGTAGAGAAACTTCTGAAAGACCCCGTTGAAATGGAAGACGAGAAAGCAGTGTTCATGTTAGCTGCTAAATGCTCTAGACTTTCCACAGGATGCTGTGCTCTGCGTAACCTCAGTTTCAACGTTTCCAATCGACCAGTACTGGCCAACAAGCCTCAATGTTTAGACCTTCTATGGACCGGTTTAGAGATGTTTGGAGAAACCAAAGACATGCTTGACACTGTCTTTAGAAGAATGGATATCAGTAAAGATCTCCTAACGATTCTAGGCAATGTTGGTCTCTACTTGAAGATCACTACTCATAAACAAGCTTTGCTTATCATCCTGTTTTTGTTAAGTTATGCACCCGTTGACTCTCCCTATACTGAAGAAGGCAAAGTAAGGCTACAAGACTATGATATTGATGTTCATAGGTACCTTCCAAACGCTGTTGACGCCTTCATTAAAATAGCCCCCCGTGAAGAACCCAACAGAAAGATCATGGAGGAAGTCCTTCTTGGTACATCCGAGGATCCAGAGTACAAACAGCTCATTCAAAGATGGCTGAAATTCCAAAACAGAACCTCGCTTTACCCAGCAGAACTTCTTACTCGACTGTTTTCAGTTGTGGTTGCTATGCTTCCTTTAACGCATTCTAGACCGCCGTCTAGAGACATCGAAACTAGACAACCGTATCTTTTACAAGCAACCATGGCTGCTGAACTCATTGTTAATATGATCCCAGATAATGAATGTGGGTACCAATTAGCTCACAGCTGGCTTTATAACGCTGAATTCTTTGGCGCTAGATTTGTTAGAACTTTGAACTTCATGGGTATGGTAGTTGTTGCTCAAAAGGATGGCAACAGTCAACGTCCGTTTGCTAAGATCATTCAAAGAGGATTTAATATTATGCAGAAACTGATTTCAAAGGCTAAACAGTCGCCTGGGTTCAGCGGAAACGGAATTGTTCCTACAGTTGAGCATTTGCTGGGTAGTTTAATGGCGACTAAAATGGATAAAGTTGTTGTTAGGCACTTGGCTTCTTTGTACGATGATTTTATTCCCCCAAGAGATGAATGAATCTACTAATTACACAATTGAATAGCACAATATAGAACATACTATTTATACAAACTATGCAATGTACTATAATACTCTATGTAAGTACTATACAGAGGTAGTCATTAGCTATGTTATATAGACATTACACACCATACACTATATAGTATATAACACATAGTAGACATCCTATACCTACCTATGGGATACCTACGCACTACGTATAGGTATTAGGAATTAACATGATTGACAAAATCGTATAAATTACCGCCATTTTCAGTTCCTAATAACTTGATCATCTCCTCTTTTGTTAAATTAACTAACTCCTTCATTGTATTAGCCCCCCCCGTAAGCAACTTAGCATTCTGGACACTAATACCAGGCATAGCTTCTAACATAGACAAAGCCACTGAATCAAACAACACAGTTTGACCAGCCATAGCCACCTTTTCAACGTCAGGCTCTTCCTCATGTTCCTTCAAAGTCTTAAATATCTGTGCAGTATGCACAGGACTAGCTGACCAAATAAGCTTTAACTTAGGGAACCTTGTTAATAACGACACTATATTGTCCTGCACTTCTCTTTGTACCTTAGCACCCTGTTTTAATCTGATATCCTTGAACGGTTCCATAGAGAAATGCGCCAGATTGTCGAATTCAATGAGTAAAACACAGGTTTTGTAGTGCTTTAACATAGCTTCACATTGAGCAAACAACCTGCCTGATCTGAAACTTGAGATCAAATCAGCTACGCTTTTACGTTCGACACAAGTTTCTGGAGTAACTATATAGTCACCTACAAGCAGCGTCATCGGAATAACATCGATTTTGTTTTGGTAGATAAGCTGCGGCAACGCACTGCGAAACTCTCTGCTGTCTACAATCACTTTTGAAGGTTCAGTTTTCAAGTTATAAGTTCTTCTTGACTGGCCAATAAACTGAGGCTCCGTGTCTTCTACTTCGTCTCTGATTTCCATGGGCATATGTCCCTTTTCTTTGATCAGTTTACTGAACGAATCTTTCTCTTTACGAAGTTCAGTTAAGTACTGAAGTTCTTCAACTGATTGCTGGTAGTACATAAAGTAAACATTTACTTTATTGTTGATTGCGTACCTTTCGATTTCTCTTGTGAATGATAAACTTGGATCATACATGATGATGTTTTCGGGTGCGTATTCTTCTATGGAGGACATTTCAGAGTATGTCATGAACGTGATGTTATTCAGTGTCATTGTTTGTAACTGTGGTTCGTTGTCGAATATCTCTACCAAGTCGACGGATTCGGCACCACCTACGCTGTCAGCACTATCAGGTGCACTTCCTATAGTACTGTCAGCACTACTGGGTACACTACCTGTAGCACCACTGGGTACCTCCGTCTTCACGCGCTTAGTTCCGCGAACTCTACGACGACCTGGTCGCCCCTCGTTGACCGCATTCGCACGCTCTTCAGCACGCTTTTTAGCCGCTAATTCATCTCTCAATTCCATCTCCCGTTCTCTCTCCTTCAACTCGTTCAATTCAGGAACAGGTTTAGTCAAGTACTCTTGTAACCCCAAAACTGAACGCAACGATTTACACACCACAAGCACTTTTTCACTACCCATAGAGTTCACTAAACTCTTCAAGTGTTCATATTTGCTTGGTTTCCTGTCTAAAACTGCTGATCTGCGTGCTTCAGCAAGCAAAGCTGATGTTGCCGGCAAGTCAACCCACAGCTGTTCAGTGTCCTGACTTGCTAAATACAATTGAGTATAGAAAGTCAAAGCGTCAAACTGGATTAAAGTCGTTTGTAACTGCTGTAAATTACTCAAAGCATAAACACTTTGTCTGCCCTGATAGCTCAGTTTATGCCAAACTCCTTGTAAAGCGTTCCGGATCTTAAACGACAAGTCAGGAACAGACAATAATGAATCTGCTGATGTTTTTGTGTATAAATGATCAGGAGTATCCATAGGTTGTGTATTTCCCAAAGTCGGATTAAGAAAGTCGACATCGAGATGAGGAACTCGACGTTTAATGTCACTCAAAACAGCACTTACCAACTCGCTTAAAAGCACTTGTTGACGACGTACAGATGGTGGTTGTTCAATAATCACTTCTTCAACTTGTAATTGAGGAAGAGATTTGTCTACACTTAAGTGAAATCTTGGGTAAAGCATGACTGATTTAACGTTCAAAATCCGCAATTTCAAAGGCAAAGGAGGTGACATGCAGATTCTTTCAGGTTTATCTGAAAATGCTTTACAAAATGAAATAGGATTTAGCTTGCGAAGCAGCTCAATTGCGAAGCTTGCAGGACAGTGTTCGGTAACCCGTTCAGCGTGCGGAATTATAAGCCCGCTAACCGTTTCAGGTTTTAAAACTCCGTTCAAAATATCCATAATCAAAATAGGAGCAGAAATCGTATAGATTCCGCCTTCCATATACAATTGAGAACGGTGTTTAGATGTCAACCCGAATCCAATGATGTTCTCGCCATTAATATCGTCGTCTTCCGGTTTACCGATAATGAAAACCAGTGCGTATGGGGCATGAGCTTTGATTTTCTCTGTGAACAGCATTATTATTGGTTTCAACCCTAGTCCACGGCCAATTACAAGGAGAAGATCTGTTTGAAGCATTTCTTTGATGATCTCGATGTAATAGGGGGGGGCATTAGAAAGCAGGGGGTCTGTGTCACTATTGAAATCTTTTAATATCGATGCAAGCTCGATTTTATCGAGTTTGGGGGTGTCAACAAACAGTTCCATTGGGTACAAGTTACTAGACGTTTAGTACATAGTAATGAACGTGCTATATTCCAGTAAGCGGTTATGTAATGTAGTAGAGCATAATGGTGTAGTGCTATGTTTCATGATTGTATGCTTATGTAACACAGTAAGCATGTCTATTCTCTCTTGTTTATTTTCATGTTAGTACTATATATGTCCATTGCATACCTTTACGTATTAGATTAATGATCTACAATAAGTTCTTCACATCCCCAGTCCTCGAAACTGCTATCAGGCAAGTATCTTCTAACAACCAAAGGAATTTTTTTCTGAGAAAGTTCCTTCATAGCAATTTGTAAAGGATCTGTTTCACCTTCTAAATCGACTAATACGGGAGCATTCATAGATATTTGTAAAGCGCGCGTTCCTAAAATACGTGCACGCTCGTATTTGGTCATATAAGGTGTGGTTGTTCTTTGTTCTTTAGGGATCGCCAGTTCTTGCTGGGTTTTCAAACGGATACCGTTTGCACCTGTACCACCGGTAATAACCTGGCGTCCGTCGTCAGCAAACTGGGTTTGTTCTTCGTCTTCTTCTTCGTTATTTTGGTCGCTGAATTCCTCTTCAAAATCGTCGTAAGCGTTCTCGAATCCGTCGTGTACTTCCTCCTCGTCAGACATTATGTGGTGATGACAAATTTTTCTGAACTACAGATTAGACAGCAGTAGGTAGTGTAAGTGCTTAACGTTAGTGACAGTGCTTACTAGTGCTAGGCTTGGGACACTAATTAGGCACTATATGGTAACAAAAGAAAGACCAATTCAGTACTGCGGAGTAATTGGATGCGGCAAATCCTTTGACAGACCAGCAAAACTCCGCGATCACTTACGAAAACATACTGGTGAGACACCCTTTCAGTGCCCTCACTGTGGTAAGAAATTCGCCCAACGTAAACATTTACAAGTACACGAAATAAGTCATCTACCACCACAAGAAAAACCGTTTACCTGTCCACACTGTTCTAAAGGATTAATTTCTAACCAGCATTTAACAAGACATTTAAAAACACATGAAAGAGCGCAATTGAAATGTCCACATTGTCCACGCACTTTTACTCAACAACGCAGTTTTGACACTCATGTCAGCAGACATGTAGAGTGTCCACAATGTAATAAAATGTTGAAAAACGAAAACCAATTACGAAGACATCATCAAAATCAACATACACATATTTGTAGAGAATGCAGAAGAATATTTATAAACAAAAGTGATTTAGACGAACATCGGAAAGTCAGTCATAAAAAGGTGAATATGATTCAGCCAACACTTTCGATGTTGATCGGGAACGATTATGCAAATAGACCGTTTGAGTGTCCTGAGAAATGTGGTAGAAGGTTTATAAGAGATTATGATTTACAAAGGCATTTAAATACTCATAGGATTAAACTGAAGTGATCTAGGTTGTCAGTTGCCAGGGGTGCCAGGGGTGCCAGGGTGTCCCAGGTTTTGTGTTGTGGTACTCTATACTATATACTGCGCTGTGCACTCTATCGGTACTGTGGTGTGGTGTAGCGTGGTATGTCACCCCATGCATAGCCCTTGCCCTTATTCCAGTCCCAAGAAAAAAAATTTATAAGCAGTGCATTTAAAACCTAAACCCGTCACTTTTTTTTCAAGTAATAGAAAAAAAAAACAAAGTAATAACACTAAGGTAACCATTAACCATGCCCTCCGCAGAAAAACGTAAACGCGAAGGAGAATCCTTGGTTTTACCTGAAGACAGTAATCAATCTTTCAACAGATCTCTTCCCTCTGAATTCCCTCGTGGTGGAGGTTCAGGCATTGCACCCGTAGAAATCAAACGTGCAGCCGCAGAAGCCACTAACGATGTTTTCGAGTCGATGAGACAAGCTAAGAAAGTCAAAAAGTCAAAAAAGGCAGCTACCGCCGCTAAAATGCCCGTAGCCTCTCTTGCTTCTAAAATTGAGCCTCTCTCCCTTTCTAAAATCAAAGTAGGCACTCTTGTTTTAGGCCAAGTTGTCAAATGCAATTGGCTCACTAACGAACTTGTAATTTCGCTTCCTAATAATCTCACCGGTTTTGTCAAATTACCTCAATTAACTGACCATTTCCTTAACAGAATTTTACGGTTTACAGTTGTTAGTCTAGGCGAGGAAGGTAAACACAAACATCTTAGTTTGAGTTATGATCCTGACTTAGTTAACCAATGTTTGGATTTGGCTGAGCTTACTGAGCATGTGGCCGTTCAAGGTAATGTTAAAAGTGTTGAAGAAAAGGGTGTTATCCTTGATTTAGGCGAGCGTTTAGGTTCTGGGTTTTTACCTTGTAAATCCACTAACAATTTTGAAATAGACGAGCCAATTCTTGCGTTTGTTAAAAATAGTGATCGCAGAATTATCTTGCTTTCTAAAGATCCACTTTTGTCAGTTGCAACTGTGCTTCGTCAGCAAGCTTTAGTCCCGGGAACATTAGTCACAAGTGCCCCTACGGAAAAGGATACTGCGTTTGGCAGTATTTACTCACTTTTAGGTACTTATCAAAGCACTGCTGACGCTATCCACTCAAGATCTGATCTAGAAGCCGTGCGTGTACTGTTTAGTTATCCACCCACACAAATCAATGGTGATAGACATTTAGGTGTTTCTTCGTTGGAACATGTTTTAAAGCTTGATGAGAACCACAAACTCAATTTAGTTGCAGTTGGTGATGTAATCGAGGTTACAGTTAATCGTGGTAACGATAATTTAGGGTTGTTTGTGTCATTACCTAAACGCGGCACTGGATTTGTGCATATTTCCCAGCTTTCCAATGAACGAATTTCATTAGAAGAGAATAAAGAAAAGTACGCTGTTGGTACTAAACACCTTGCTCGCGTTATTGGAATTTCGAAAATCGATGGATTGGCTTATCTAAGTTTAAACCCTAAAGTTATTGAACAAAAGTACCTCTCAATCAATGACGTTAGAATCGGCGATGTTGTACGCAATGCCGCAATCGACAGAATTTTGCCTAGAGGCGGTGTGCTTGTGAAACTCGCTGATTGTGTTACTGGTATTGCACATGAAATTCAGTTAAGTGATGCCGCAATGAAGAACCCGGAGCAGAGGTTTAAACCTAATCAAAAAGTCAGCTGCCGGGTATTAAATGTTGATGTCAACAATCAAAGAGTTGAATTGACTTTGAAAAAGTCAATTGTTGATGATCCTGAACCTATTTTAGCTGGTTATGATAACGATCAGGGATGGAAAGTCGGTACTGTTTTTAAACTTGTTGACGCTGGTGCTAAAGTTTTGTTTTTTAATAACGTTCGTGGATTGTTGCCTACTAAGGAGATGTCGGAAATGGATGTTGATCCTAAGCAATTGTTCAGAATCGGACAAACTGTTAAATGCCGTGTGATTCTTGCTGACGCAAGTAAGGATAAATTGTTGTTGTCGATGAAATTAGAGTCTAAACTTGAGGGGCATATTAATGAAGTTCACAGGGCCATTGTTACTGCGAAATTGAAGACTGGAACTTATGTTCAAGTGAGTAATAATGACGGTGATATTCTCGGTGATGCTGTTTTACTGGGTGCCAAATCTAAGAGTGGTGTTGCCGTTGGCTCTGAAGTACAAGTCAAAGTTCTAAACGATAAAACAGTCACTGATAACGAGCAAATGATCACTAATTTCGTTCCTACAAACGCCGAATCAACTGAAGTTGGCGCTCAAGTATTCGGAATTGTTACTGGTTCACACCCTCAAGCAGGTGTGTTTGTAACCTTCGCTAATAATTTCTCTGGTTTGATTCCTGCGAACGACTTGAAAACCGAAAGCGATAAATGGCCCGTAACTGGATCAGTGATTGAAACTGTTGTTAGCGGTATTGATTATGCTAAAAATAGAGTGTTCCTGTCTTTAGATGCTAACCAACAGAAAATCGTTGATGTTAAAATCACCGCAGTCAAACAAAACCAGCTTAATGTCACTACCACCGACGGCCAACATGGACGTATTGATAGTTCATTGATGTTCAAATCCATGCATGAAATCGAGAACCCGTTGAAACCACTTGCACAGTTCCATACTGGTGAAGATTTATCCAATTTGATGGTTGTTGGTAGGTACGACAGTAAGAACCACAAGTACTTGCCCCTTTCTCACACTTCAGGAACAACTGTTATTTTGGAAATCAGTAAATTCAAACCTCCCACACAGTTCGACATTGGATCTACTTGTTTAGGTTTCCTTAATAACTACGCTCCAGACAACCTCTCTGTTTGGATTAATTTGACTCCACAAGTCAAAACTCAGGTGTCATTAGTTGATTTAAGCGATAATGTTGACTTGCTCAAGGATTTACCTACAAATTTCCCTATTGGTTGTGCACTGAATCTCAAGATTTTAAGAACTTCTCCTAAACTGCATGTTACTGCTTTGACTAAGGAAAGCAATTTAGCTTTGGTTACTTCTGTTCAGAAGTTGAAGTTAGTGGTTAGACTTCCTAATCATAGAACTGCTGATATCGACTGTACTGACTGTTTAGACGAGTTCAAACCGCTTTCTGAAGTGTTTAAAGTTGGCCAATTTGTTAAGTTTAACGAAGACAGTGGTAGAGTCACTCTTAGGTCGCAATCTAGCAGCAACACTGACGATGATGCATTCCAGGAAGGACAAGTTGTTTCCGGATACGTTCGTAATATCAGTTCTAGCGGTGCATTCATCAGTTTAGGATCTAAACAAGTAGGCAGAGTTCTTATTAAGAACTTGTCTGACACTTACCTGAAGAATTGGCAAAGCTTCGCTAAAATTGGTGACGTTGTTCAAGGTAAAATTCTCGCTAATAACAACGGCCGTATTGAACTCACTTTGAAACAAAGCGCAGTCACTGGTAAAAAGCAGCCTAATATCGATAATGTCGAAGTTGGTGCAAGTTATACAGGTACTGTGCGTAATATTGCTGAGTTCGGTGTGTTCGTTGATTTCAATAATGTCACTGGATTAGCACATAAATCTGAAATCAGCGATCGTGTGATTGAAGATTTGGCTAGAGTGTTTAAACCTGGAGATGAAGTTAAGTGTAAGGTTCTGAGTAAGGATGTTGATACTGGACGTGTTTCTTTGGGTATGAAGGCTGCTTATTTCAGTGATGAAGACGACAGCGATGTCAGTGATGTCGGTGGTGATGAGGTTCATATGAGTGGTGACGACAGTGATGAGGAAGACCATATGAGTGATGACGATGATACCAAGGACGGCGAGATCATTTTGAACGATGATAGTGAAAGTGAAGATAACAACGCTAGTGATGTCGGCAGTGACGACTCTGGCTCTGGTAGCGATGACGACGACGCTGATGCTGGTCTGTCGACTAAATTCGACTGGAGCGGTGACCTCCCTGTTACTGCTAACCGTGAAGAAAGCGACAGTGAAAGTGAAAGCGACGAAGAAGACTCTCGTAGAAAGAAGAAGCGCAGTAAGAAAGAAGAATTCGTTCGTGATGAAACTGCTAATCTTCAAACCCGTCTTCCTCAATCGTCTAAAGACTTCGAAAGACTTCTTGTTTCCTCTCCTAATAGTTCGGTTCTTTGGATCAACTACATCGCCTTTGAAGTCCAACTTGGTGAACTTGATAGTGCAAGATCAATTGCCAAACGTGCGCTTAAAACTATCGCTCAGCGTGAAGAAGAAGAGCGTATGAACATTTGGGTTGCTCTTCTTAACTTAGAAGCGAGATTCGGTACTCCTGAGAACCTTAACCAAACATTCAGAGACTCTCAACAGTACATGGACGCTTTGACTATGCACTTCAAAATGGCTACTGTGCTTGCTGAGGCTGGACAAACTGCTGATGCCATTGATATTTATAAACGCGCTGCTAAGAAGTTCGGTTCTGAAAGCATGGAAGTATGGCTTTCATACATTAAGTTCATGTTCACTGGCGGTAGTAATAAAACTGAGGGTCGTGCATTGGCTGAACGTGCTTTACAAAGACTTCCTAAACGTCTTCACAAGGATTTCACTCGTCAATTCGCTTTAATTGAGTACGAATTAGGCGAGCCTGAACGTGCTAGAACTTTGTTTGAGGCTCTTTTGTCATTAGCACCTAAGCGTGTTGATTTATGGAACGTCTATATTGACCAGGAAATCAAGCATGGAGACGAACAGAGATTCAGTCAGTTGTTTGAAAGGGTGTTTAAACAGAATTTGTCTATGAAACAGGCTAAGTTCTTCTTTAAGAAATGGATTGGCGTTTCTACTGATCAGGAGTATGTTACTAAAAAGGCACGTGAGTATGTTGAAGCTCGTGAGGCCAAGAATGACAGCGGCTCCGACAGTGGCAGTGGTGACAGTGACGGTTCTGAAGATGCTTCTGACGGCTCTGACGGTTCTGACTCCGACTGATTCACATTGACTGATACACATTAGGAATTTAAACTATATACATAGATACATTAATTTATTCAAGGCTCATTAACAATTGCCCCCCGTTTTTCTCTTTCCTGTTCTTGTTCCACAGAGTAACTTTCCTCTTTATACATATCAACATCCACATTTTCTCGTTTCCCGGTTACTAATGCCCAAATAGCCTTATGTCCGAATAACAAAGAAACTGCACACGCAAACCCAGAAATCCCCACAGAAAAATACTCGGCTCCTCTCCACGCGCGCCAAGTATCTTCTGGTCTTTGTTTAAGCAATTGCTCTTCAACCGTTCCAGCAACACCTAAGAAAATACTAACGCCGTAATTCATAACAACAGTCACTAATGACCCAGCAAGTCCCTGCCATTCTTGTGGTAATTCTTCACTAAGAAGAATACTGCCTGCTGGGAACGACCAGTCCATTCCAAAAGGTGCGATGATCCAGGCGCCCATTGTATTCCGGAAATACGATTGGTTGACTTCAGCTGTTGCCAAGATAATAGATGCTGCTGTAAACGCACACATAGATCCAAAAAGTAGCGCATCTACTGTGCGCGGGTTTATAAGTACACTACAACTAATAGCAGCAATGAACCCCATAGGAGGAGCAGGTGTGATTCCTGCACCAGCAGCCAATGGTGAATAGTGACGGAAATCCTGCAATAGAGTGAACGTGTGATAAAGATTAATACCAAAAGCACCCCAACCTAAAAACAGTACTAATAAAGTAGTTGCCAGTTTCCTGTTTTTCAAAACTGATTCAGGAAGCAATGGATTGGTAGCGAATCTCAGTTCCCAAACTGCAAATACACCAAACAACAGGACACCAACAATAAGCAGAACAATAATGTAAGGTGACTGCCACCCCACAACAGGAGCTTGGTTCCAGCTGAAATTAAAAAGAGTTAAAGAACTCACAGCAAAAAACCCGCCGATCCAGTCAACATCTGGTCTGCTGCCATCAGGAAGCAGTTTAGGTTCCAAAGGTGGGGTACTCAAAAATGTTACCACACCACAAATCAAAGTGATGATCGCAAAAGCGTAGTAATTCCAGTCCCATCTATGAGTAGTCTGAGCAATCACACCGCTCATAAAACTGCCTACCCAACCGCCAATTGGTGCGGATAAACCAATACACCCAAACACCATCTTCTTACGAAGCGTGCCAGGGGAATACACACGACCAGCTGCACCAAGTATATTCGGCAGAATAAACGCAATTCCTACACCTTGGAATGCTCTGCAACAAATATACATCGCAGATCCGTCGTGGCGGTCATAATACGAAATTCCACTGAGGATGGAAAACAGGCACGTGATTACGTACCCTATGACCAAAGCTAAACGAATGCCGTAAACATCGCCAATTCGTCCACTAATTAAAATAATTGTACCTACGGACAGTCCAAACGACGCCATGTACCATGGTTTCATTGATTCTGGAGCATTAAAGTCGGATTTCAGTTGGTTGAAATGTGTAAGTGAGGTTGCATTAGCTGCTTGGGTGAGCAGCTGACCCATGCATGTACTGAAGATAAATAAGTACTCGTTAAATGGGTGTTTTCTAAAGAATGAGGGATCAGTGAATCTCTCTGGCATTTCTTTAATTAAATTTCAGGGATAAGTATTAGTATTATTGTAAGTTTGTGCTTTTGGGATCTAGCTTCTGTTTGTCGATTTCAAGATAAGTGATCAAATTTAAATTTTCAATTTATGCACGTCGTGTTAATTACACCAATATAAACCTGTTCGTTTAGGGTTAGGTGATTAGTGTGGATGCTCGGAAGACCGTGGATGCATAATCATCAACACAACCCAACTCCCACTTACACCCACTTACACAACCCACACACGTTTAGTTGAGTTTGGTTTAGTTTAGTAAGTAGGAGGTGTGGTATAAAAATAAATAAATGTCAATCAAGCCATCCCGTACCCAACTCGTCCAGTGGGTCAACGAAATTTTAGACCTTCCATTACAAAAAGTAGACGATTTCGGAAATGGTGCAGTATACTGTCAAATAATGGACACCATTTACGGCGATTTGCCAATGCAACGCGTAAAATTCGAGGCTCGAACGTCCCTGGAAATGGAGACCAATTATAAAGTTTTACAAATGTGTTTTAGCAAACACGGAATCAATAAGAAATTCGACTTCAGAAAATTAATGAAATGCCGGTTGCAGGACAACCTTGATTTCACGCAGTGGATATACACCTTTTGGCAGGAGAATCACCACATCCCAGATTACGATCCACGCAGTCGCCGAACGGGGATCCCCGGATCGGTACCTAGGCATGTACGTTCACCAAGTGTGAGTTCGCGTACCAGTAATATGAGCAGACGTAGTAGTAGCATTAATCTCCAACCAAGAGAGCCACAATCAGCAAAAAATCCGGGTAAGGGGTTAGGACTCCAGCGTGATATGACACCGGGGCAAATTGTGGCGCCTCAAATTCGCAGAAGCTCGTCTCGTATATCCTCCTCGCATATACCATCGCCAGCTATGGCCGCATTACAAGCAGAGAACACATCTATTAAGGAGGAGATGATCGCGCTTCATAGATGTTTAGATGTTTTGACTGATGAACGAGCTTTGTATTTTGATAAACTTGTTGAAATTGAGAATTTAGTCGAGGGGACTTTGACTGATAAGTATAATTCAGGCGAGGATGTTATGAAGTCCACAGTTTGTAAATCTGATCCTGTGGTGGAATTAGTGAGAAAAATCCAGTCTATCTTATACTCATCTCCAGAGGGGTTCTTTCCTGATATAAGACCGGAAGATGAGCCTTTCTAGTTCGATTTAGTTTATCTATGTATTTATTATTTCTTGATAGAATTTAGAAGGTAGTAGAAATTGGTAATGTGGGGTGTGTGGGGTGTGGTTATTTACTTTCTGTGTGAGCTATATTAGTTGTGATATTGGTATTTATATTTTATGTGCTAACCAATATTCAACCGATTCCCAGATAGTTTAATGGTTAGAATTTCCGCCTGTCAACTTCTAAAGTGCAGTGCGCGGGAGATCTGAGTTCGATTCTCAGTCTGGGAGCATTATTTTTTTTCTTTTTCACTTCCAATTTCTTTTCATTTCAACTTGATTAGATAACTATGTAGTGTCCATGGAACCAATTTACAAATCTCAGATTACAACCAAGTCCCAGATAGTTTAATGGTTAGAATTTCCGCCTGTCAACTTCTAAAGTGCAGTGCGCGGGAGATCTGAGTTCGATTCTCAGTCTGGGAGCTTATTTTTTCCTCTTCTTTCTTTTTTGCTTTGTCATTATAATTACATAAAAATGCTCGTAAACGTTAGTAATCTTCATTCTCATTCCTTTACTCAAGCGTTAATGGTTGTGTACCCTAATTAGGGTGCTTACTTTCTAGTTCCATGTTCCTTATCTTTACGAGGAGGCGTAGTCCCCATAGATCCATAATCAGTATATCCATAAATAGTTCCTGGCATATTGTCTCTTTTGCTATTTTTTAGAAAGAATATTCAAGTTATAGCGTATATACATATACTTCTCGATCTATAATCTAGATCCTATGCTACGTTTCATTAATCAAGATTTATTTCTTGAAATCATCATTCATAAAGATCATAGTCTTAATACCGGTGGATTTAGGATCAGCAGACTTCTTAAATGCTTCAGCAGCGTCTTCATACGAATACTTGAAAGACACTAAAGGCTTAACGTCAACAACGCCGTCCTGAATCATGCGAATAGCACGAGGCCATGTGTTTGTATAACGGAACAAACCGTTGATCGTCATCTCATTGAAACTGAAGTGCATAAAAGGAATCTTGATCTCGTTTTTACCAACACCAATGATCTCACATACACCACGGAACTGTAACGAGTAGATAGCAGCAGCAATAGACGGCTCCATACCAGTACACTCTAAAGCTACTCTAGCCTTAGTGCCTAAAGTATCGATGATCTTTTGACCCATCTCTTCAGCATTTTTGTCCTTATCAACTCTAACAGTTCTAATTCCAGGAACGATCTTTTCAGCGAGTTTCAATCTGTCCTCGTTAAGATCAGTGATTGCCAAAGGACTAGCACCAGAAGCTCTAGCGATCAAAGCAGCGATAATACCAATTGGTCCTGCACCGCAAACAACAGTAGGATCACCAATCTTCAATTTACTGTGATCCACACCAGCCAACGAGACACTGAAAGGCTCAATCAAAGCACCCTCCTCAAATGACAAGTCACCAATGGGGTAACAAAGACGAGCAGGATGGTTAACAAATCTTCTTAACAACCCGTCAAAAGGAGGTGTGCTCTTGAATTCCATTTCAGGACATCCATTATAATGACCACTAATACAGAACTGACACTTACCACATGACTTGCCCGGCTCAATGGACACTCTGTCACCAACTTTAACGTTAGTGACATTCTTGCCTACTTTTTTAACAATACCAGCTGCCTCGTGACCTAAAATGATATCAGTGCTGATTACGTTATCGCCAATTGCACCTTCTTTTTGGAAGTGTACGTCACTGCCGCAGATACCGCAAGCAACGACGTTAAGTGTAACCTCGTCAGGTCCAGGCTCGCCAGGCATCTGGCAGAGTTCAGGATAGAGTTCATGTTTAGGGTTAGTATAAACGCCTACGTTTTCGGTTGAAGAAATTACCATATCGATTAAATGATGATGGTTCACCTTGGTTGCTGCTTGATTGGTGTTTGGTTCATCGTTTTTATACTTAGAACCCATCGTGCATAACCCTAACGGTTTAACTGGTAGATGGATTAGGGCAAAGAATATAACACGTACCGAAAAACCGTTAGATTACTACACGTTTTCCGTTAGTTTCTAAGAACCAATCCAGAAAACAACAACATAGCAAGAAAAACATAACAAGAAAAACATAGCAAGAAAAACATATCAGCAATAAAAACATGATAAGAAAAATAAGATATATAAATATATATTATGCAAAGTTATCTATAAATGCAGCATCATGAATACTATCTAACATTTCATCAATTTCAATTATACTACGAATTCCAAATGGAACTTTAGAGAAGAATTCTCCTGCATATTGCCATTGCGGTTGCGCATTACTCAAACCTCCCAACACACCCGATTCGGTAGCGATTTGTAACCGTTCGTCAGATTTTTCCAAATGCAGCGCAGATCTGATTGGTCGATACAAACTCTCTAAAGCCATTATCTCTAAATACTTATCAGAAAATGCTGCAGGGGCAATTGATCTTAAATTAGAAGTCATACAGTGAAAAGCATAATCGCATAAAACGACTAATTGGTCATAAGCACATGAAAACACCCTTTCTCTTGTATGGAATTGTATGTGCATATCCACCCTTTCTAATTCTGGCCTGTCATTCTTGCTGAATGTATGCATCTTAGAATTAGCCAGAACTGCACAGAACCCGTTATTCCGTTGCTCGTATCGAGAGTTTTCCCAAAATTTAAAAAAATCTGAAGATGCAAAACACTTTAATAAATTCTCGTTGATATCGAAATTATCGGATTTGCCATTGATCGAAATGATCACGTTTAAACCCCATTGACGTGCTGTGGGTGTGAAATTTTCGTTCCCGTATTCAATAAATGCCGATGATTTGCATTTTAAAACAACTTCAGAGGCTTTGGCGTAAGTACCAGGTCGGAACTTGAACTCTTTTATCATGTGTGGAGATGGGAAGTGTAACAAAGCACCACACACCACCCCCACGTGTGGGCACCACAAGTGATATAAAAATCTATATGTAGATGTATAACCAATTGTATATGAAAGAACTAATTTGTATTTAGTACATTGGTATTTTGCTATTTATATACATGCTAATTTACATTCACAGTGTGAGGTTGGCGCTGGGTACGTACACATATAGGCGTGGTGTGGTAAAAAGTAAACAAACCATTAATAACCAGTACTAAACGCAAGATTTTCTCATCTTCGAATCTTAATTAATAACATATTCCCGTTCACATTCATCAGATTACAATCTCCCATGCCCACCTAACCCCAAGTACACACATGTTTACGTCCATTCTTATTAATACCTAGAACCACACCCCATCCCCAACCTATACGAATGCATGAACTGTCTACGGTATTTAGCATCTGAGCCAGAAAAACCCACACCTACCCCCCCCCCCCCCGCATCAATCACTTCTTAAACGCATCCTTTCCCGTCTTCTTCCCTTTTTATACACCTCTTCCACCTCCACTACAAAACTCAAATCCAAAGAAAAAGACAAGAAAAGACGCCAAAAACAAGCGAGATCGAACTCAATTAGCGGCTTTCTCCCTAGTCTCCCTAAACTTTTCATCACAGCAGAACGTAAAATGCTGGTTTTAGATCTTGACGAAACGTTAATACACTCTATGACTCGTGGATCGAGCAACGCACATATTATCGAAGTGCACCTCAAAACAATGCCTGTGAGCTCAATATATTACGTTTTTGAGCGCCCACACTGCATGGACTTTCTTCATTCTGTCGCTCAGTGGTTCGAACTTGCGATTTTCACCGCTAGTGTTCAAGAGTACGCTGACCCCATCATCGACCTTTTAGAACGCCAGGTAGGCGCTAAGGTTTTCAAAAAAAGGTTCTACCGACACAATTGTATAAAACAAGACGAAGGTCATTACGTGAAAGACTTAAGTATTGTTGGTGAGGATATGGGTAAAGTTATGCTGATTGATAACTCGCCAGAGAGTTTTATGTTCCATAAAAGCAACGGAATTCCGATCGAAGGCTGGGTTTTAGACCCTAGCGATCGCGCATTGCTTCAACTTCTGCCTCTTTTATTTGCATTACGACACGCAACAGACGTTAGATCTATTCTAGGACTTCAAAATGGCCATTCATTGGAAATTATCCAGTAGTCACTGAGAGAAAGTATTCAAACACAATTTCAAAACCTCGATTTGCTGTCTTTGTCTTTCCATTCTCTTTTTATCATTTTGGTACCTGAGCTTGAGGTACCCGTTCTGCTTCTTTAATTGAGTATTCAAATCAAGTTGTGTTTGGAAACACAAATTTTTGAAATCCAACGGAAGCACTAAATTCGGTTTCACCTCCATTTTCACTTGCTTAGCTCTTACACCAAACCTCAACGAACTTAGTGTTTCCTGGTGGTGTATTTCCATTGGGGAACACTGGACAATCAAGCACGTCCTGGAGCTGCCCGACAACGAATCCTGTAAAATTCGAGTGAGTTTAGAGTCTCTAAACGGTACATGCGTTTGTTCAGAGCTCAATGCGTTGACTACCATGCCTAAAGTACTCAAACTTTTATTGATATTTGTGGCTTCCTCGAGTAGCAGTCCCCTAGCACCTGTTTTGCCTACTTTTTCTGACCCAGCAAGATCTACAAGCACTAATTTCGCCTTGAATTGTGCGCTTTCTACATCCACAAAAAACACTGAGTGCGATCTCGAAGATCTCGAGTTCATTAATGTGCTTGCTGTTCTTCGATTATTGTCTCCGATTTCCATGACTTTAAAGACTTCTTTGGCATTGTGGACTTCAACTTGTTTGAGTCCTTTGACGTAGAATCCACTGCCGTCTTGTTGCTCATGGATCCTGAGTTGTTTTAAGTCTGTGGATTCTAATAAATCGAATACCTTTTCGTTGTATATTTCCATGAATCCTACTTTTATTTTATGATTCGGTTGTTTCTGAGCGAATAAATGGTCGAGCATTCGAGGTATCAAACCGCTTTCCTCGTTAATGGTGCCAGTTGCATTATTAGTAGTAGTGCTAGTGGTGCCATTAGTAGTAGTACCACTAGCAGCAGTGTAACTGCTGCTAGTGTAACTGCTACTAGTGCCAGGCGGCCCCATCATCGTATGCGATTTTCCCGAACCCGTTTGTCCGTATGCCATTACACATCCATTGTACCCACAAAGCACACCGTCTACAATTGATCTACCGCTGGTGTTGAAAACGTCTGACTGTGTACATCCAGGCTCGAAAACCTTATCGAATACGAATGGCATTTTACTGTTCTTGATTTTAATTACATTGTCATTGACATCAGAAATGCATGACGGACCTTCAAAGGGGCGAAGGCGAACAACGACTTCAATGTTCGATTTACGGTCCATTGAATGTGTGCTTGTTCTGGTTTTTTGATATGTTAATATGTACATAATTTGTAACCCTTGCCCTACATACCACTAACTGTGCTAACCATGTTAAACAGGTGACCCACTGGTGCTATGATTTCACGACACATATAAAATATATACTATACACCTCTTAAATCATACCTTTTAGACTCTAAAACCGTTATTTCATTGCGCGATTGCATGATCCAGTAATGCACAACCATTTCTGAAACCTGCGTTAACATTGGGAACAAAAGCAGCACAAGTTTCATATTAGTAAATACCCAAACCAGCACCAATGAAAGACTAAGCACTAGATTAGCGAGCCGCAAATAAACCAACTGCGGTTTCCGAAGCACAATTTGTAAACTAAATAAACAAACTAAGCTCAAAAACGAAAGTTTTGGAATTTTCCGGTACTCAAATTTGAAAATGTAAACTGGTGTAGGAAGGAAACTGATTGTTGAAAGCACAGTTTTGAAAAGGTATTCTTGACGGTCTGTTTCTGTTTTGAATTTCGATATCATGCGTTCCTGTTGGAAATCATCGAAGTATTCAATTGGTTCGTTTTGATTGAGTTTCTTTTGCCTTCTTCTTGTGTGTCGTGTCATTCTCCAAAACGATGCGATTCGACGATTACGGCATATAATTCATTATCATGGGTAAGGGCAACACTCCCAGATCGAGATTAACATCGGCTCTGGTACCTAATGGCGTAGTACCTAATGGTGTGGCTCTGGTAATGGCTTGGTAATCGATGTAAAGAATGACTTCAGGGCAAATCAGCAGAGTAAATAACAAAAGGTTTATAATCCTGTTCAATCAATCCAGCATACTCTGCTAAATCAGGAGTTTCCTGTAAAACACGACCCTTAGTATCGCGTTCAACAGCGTTACCACCTAAGTAAGCGAACTGGTCCATCAACACCTTGTCAGCACGTTCCTTAGAAACAGGCACAAATGAGCAAGCCAAGACATCAGTTTGTAAACCGTAACGCAAAACAGACTCTACAAAAACCCTGATAATCCTGATATGCTGCCAAATAACTACTAAATCAGAGAAGGTCAATTTAGCGAGTTTTTCAATGTTTCTCCTGCTGGAATCGAACTCAGAACGCAACTGAGTTTCAGATTCCAAAGATTCAGCGCGGTTGGCGGTGCCATTGGTGGTACTCGATTGTGGCCCTTCATCACCATGTGGAGCCTCACGAATAATAAATTTGTGCTCTCTAAGCTGCTGTTCAAAAGCAGCCACAAACTTCTTAAAAACAGTAACAGAGTACAAAGCAAACGATTTATCCGCACTGAGTTTAAGAGCAGAACGAGGAACAACCATTTCTGAAAAAGTTTCATAGCCATTGACGAATTCTTTTTCAGAAGCAAGCGGCACAACTACTAAAACCGTTGACAAGAACTCGGATTTGACTAAATCAGTAGGCTTAACAACAAAATCCAAAGACCTGACACTTAAATCACCCTCGAATTTAGCGTCTAAAGTCTGGATTTGCTGACGAAGAGCGTTAGTCAATGCGAGCTGTTGACGGAAGTCGGTGTCGATGCTTTCAGCGTCGTTCTGCAAAGTTTGAAGAAGACTAGAGATTGACCGGTCTAAACGGTATTTATTAGCGTCCCATTCGGCCTGCTGCATATAGAGTAATGCAGGTTTGTTGTGTACGGTTTCTGCTGCAGAAATAAGTGACTCATTGCCGTGCTGGAGCTGGGAAATTGTGTCGTGGCATTTCAGAACGAAATTCTGCAGTTGCTGGTCGGCGCGAGCAACGTCAGAGGACTGTTCCACTAAATTGTCGAGCATTCCGACTTTGAGTTGGGGTAGAGAGAGGGGGACAGGTTCAGACTGAAGTTGAACAGAGTTGGTCAACCAGCTAATGAAACGGGAGGCGGGGGACGAAGATTCGCCGGGGATTGCGGTTGTTGGAACGGCAATTGTGGTTAATGACGGCATGCTCGTTGTCGAGGTTGGGATTGTGAGCCTTACCGCTTATGTAACTGATCGAGATAGCGTAGAGCGTTTAGCGTAGTTAAGCGATGATAGGATTTAGGATGTTAGGGCAGGGTCACTCTTTATTTCGTATACACATGTTTTTGAAATAGAATAAAATTATTTATGCAGTTTTAACCATTTAGGAACAGATATTTTCTTTTTACGTTCTGGTTCACCGGAATTGTGGTTATTTGTGTGAGCGCTCTTTTGAGCATTTGTTTGAGCATTAGAGTGCGCATTTGCGTTTGCGTTTGCGTTTGCGTTTTGTTCCCCACGAAGAGTCACTTTACTTTGTGATTCGAACTGAACAACAGCACGAGTACCGAAATCGCAATCGTTTAATAAATGATCTGTCAATTTCAGTTTGCCCTGTTTAGGAATTATAAGTTCAAAGGGCACAGGGTTCACAAGTTGAGTGCGCACGTAAATATAAACATCCTCACCAGTAGACCCATTAGGAAACGAGTATTCTAAACTGCGAGATTCAGGGAATCTGATTTTCAATAAAGTTGCGGGAATTTTACTGTTAGCAGCTTTTTTGAGTTCTAGTTTAGTTTTCTGTGAAATAAGAGGAGGATTTGCTTGTGTTTTTAAATGGTTCATATATGAAACGAACTGTTGGTGGGTCATTTCGGGGTGGTCTTCATTACTTGTTTGGGTAATAACGGGTTGGGTAATAATGGGTTGGGTACTAGTGGGTTGGGGTACATTCTGTACATCTTTATGCGGCACACTTGGGCGTTGAGAACTAGTTATGGGTACACTAGTGAGAGGCGCGTTTGACTTCTTAAATAAGAATTGGATACTACTAGCGAAAAAACTCGAAATTTCTCTACTTGAGTCGAAAAATGTGGTTTGGATTCCTAGAGTTCCATTAGTCAAATTGGCGGATAAAAGTATATCACTAAGTGTGGTGTGGGTGTCAAATGTGTTTATATAACTTTGGGCATTTGCAGCATTGATTTTCACTTTGGTTTTGGGGGGGGGGGTGTGCTTCTGAAGACGGATTGTGGCGTTGTTTACTAAATTTGCTAAACGCAGTGGGAGTGTTAAATCCAGTTGTTTAGCATCTCTGAAAAGCGTATACTCGTTGCTGTTAAGTTCGAATTTTTCACATACTTGGTCTCTAATCGTATATAATAACGTTTGTGGCGTTGAGGGAACTTTTAGTTTACGGTGCTGGAACGAAACCTGGACTGACATTCTACTTATACTTAAACTGTGTGTTACTGTACTTGTTTTTCTGAATTTGCAATCAATGGTGATTTCCCTCCCAGTGTTATATAATCTTCAACGCTACATCTGGATCTAGATCTATGTAGTTCTTGGTTAGTTTGGTTTGGTTTATGGGTAAGGTGTAATCGCTGACATAATCAACTGTATTACCGTTGAACCCCGTACATACTATAGATCGCAATGTTCTCAGCAAACCTCAATAGAACCTTTCGCAGAGCTCTTCCATGGACATCTACTTTCGGTGCATTAGGAATTGGTTACTGGCTTGGCAATTATAAGCTTCAGAAAACCGAAATGATCACCGAACGGCAAGAATTGTTTGCCGACCCTGATGTCCATAAATTTGTTGCTAAAGCACAAGAGAACGGGTATAAACTTTATAAACCCAACCATTCCTGGATTATGAATGGTCACCGACAATTGATGTTCACTAAGAGCATTTTAACTGGTCCTGATCATTTACACCCTGAGGGACCGTTGACGTTAATAAAGCCGGAAACAAGCGAATTCGTTTCGATTTTCCATGTTGGAAAGGCTTTGAAATCCAAGGAGCATTTTACTACTTGTTGTACTGCGTTATTTGATGAATGCCCGACTACTGCTGGTTGGTCGAAACTGCCTCATAAAATCGGTGTCACGGGATCGTTGAAATTAGAGCCAATAGCTGAATTGCCGAAGGAGGAGGATATTATTGTGTTGCATGCTAGACCCACTAAGGCTGACGGCCGTAAGGTAGAGGCAGAGGGTGTTTTACTTACATTAAAGTCTAATAAACTCTTAGGATCAGGAACGGCTGTTATTATTGAACCGTCATGGGGTAAATATTTATCTTGGATTGCGTGAGAATCACGTAATTATAGACAACTTTTGACTTTATTACTTGTTGTTGTTTTTTATTTTTTATTTTTTATCTCTACATGATTTGATTTGATTTGATTTGATAACTCCCAGATAAGGGACCACAGGAAAGGTGAGATATGGTCTGTTCCATTTCCAGGGTTAGGTGTTACATTCACAATCGTTATCTATAGCATTATATATATGAAATGCCCACACACTGAAAGTGAAGGTTGTAAAGCAAGTAAAGATAAATAAAAATGGTATTTGGGAAACTGAACCCGTTTAAGAATCGTAGAAGCAGTAAATTAGAACCGCCTAAACCTGAATTGAAATCTGGTTTGCAACCTAAGAGCAGTGAGGGAGTTCGCCCGGCAAGATCTGCTGCCTCAGTTGCCAGTTCGATTAAATCAGGTACTAAAGAGTTAGGACATAAACTCACTCATCAACAACCGCCTGAAAATCTGTTTATTGATAGGGAAAAGGTGAGCGTTAATAGAGTTCCTAATCTTACTACAGGAGGTTCTAATCCTCTATCTCCTGCTTTGTCTACTTCGTCAATCAGGTAATTTGGTAATTATCTGTTCGTGCATGTGATGATTATGCATGTGATCAGTAGTAGTAGTAGTAGTAGTAGTAGTAGTAGTGGTAGTTAGTACTTTTACTGGGTAAACAGATAGAGAGTTCAACAATCGAGGAACTTCTTTCACTTTTTTAACAGTATCCATAGCTCTATACGTTAAAATAATATATATATTTTTTCCATAACAACTAACTATACTTAATCGAAATTAGACACTTTTTACGTGCATGTGAATATTCAGTTGGGGTAAAACTGATTGGGGCATTCTAGGGTTGACGTGCATAACCAGTACGTGAACACCACGTGAACACCCATATGTTCCTGGTTTAAACGTTGAATGTGATAGTTTTATGCATATCCAGGTTAAGGGTTTCCACGTGCAAAAAAGGTACTTAATTCTTTTTAAATGAGAAAATAAGGGATATTAAGTGAATATTACGAAGTACAAAAAGGAAAAATGCAGCATGTCAATAGTTATTTCAGTATGATTAAAAGGGAGACGTCTATTCCTAAATGGATGGGCGGCACCCCCGACGACACCACCATGGAAAACGACGATAACGTCAACGACAACTACAACGACAGCAGTGCTAATAATACTCTTCAAAACACAGAATCCAATACCTCATCATCACAAACCTCTAAAAAACAACCCAGCACCAATGTCACACCACTAGACATCGATTTAGAATCCAACAATTCTTCACCTGCAGCCAAAGGCTCTATTATAGCTGTGTTAGCAACTGGCGCTGGTTTGTTCAGCGATGGTTACGTCAACAACGGTGCTGGAACAGCTATATCGATGATCAAAACGATATACCCAGCAGAGCACTACGCAAACAGCACTGCACTTTCTAATATCGCGTCATTGGTGTTCGTTGGTACAGTCGTAGGTATGATCGTGTTCGGGTACATTGCCGACTACTACTCACGTAAAGCAGCGATGTTAGTGAGCACATGGATGCTTATTATCTTCTCCATATTGTGTGCAGGATCATGGGGTGTCGGGATGCCCACCAGACCTGAAGGAATGTTCGCAATGCTTGCAACTTTTAGAACTTTCCTTGGATTGGGTATTGGCGGTGAGTACCCTGCTGGTTCAACAGCTGCTGCTGAAGCCAGCCAAAGTTTGAAAAAAGGATCCAGAAACCGGTATTTCATTTGGTTCACTAACTCAATGATCGATTCCGGGTTTGTCATTAACTCGTTTGTTGCATGGCTTCTGCTGTACATTTGTAGTGTTCCTACATATGCCAGTCCAGATAATAACCACGGGTTACAAGCAGCATGGAGACTTGTTTTGGGACTTGGTGCGATACCTCCGATTGCGCTGCTTGTTTTGCGGTACCGGTATAAAGAGTCTGAAAGATTCCATGACAGCAAAGCACTTCCTATAAGTTTCAAATTGGTGTTTAAAAGGTACACACCAAGATTAATGGTTCTTAGCAGCATTTGGTTCCTTTATAACTTTTGCGTGTACTCATTTTCGATCTACAGTTCCCAAATCATCGGCTCCCAAATCAAGACTAACGCAGAAGGAATCGCTAACATCAAAACCACATTTGGATGGAACGTCGTGTTCAACGTATTTTACCTCCCAGGCACTATTTTAGGAGGTTTAAGTTCCGATTATTTCGGTCCGAGACTCACACTGTTCGGTGGATTGTTTTTCCAAGGAATTGTTGGGATCATCATGGCTAGTCAGTACACAACATTGGTAGAGAATATCGCACCAATGGTTGTTGCCTACGGAATTTTCCAAAGTTTAGGCGAATTCGGACCTGGTAATAACATTGGTATGATCTGTGCAAAGACCTGTGCAACCAGAGTACGTGGTAGGTACTATGCGATTCCTGCAGCTATTGGTAAGCTAGGTGCATTTGTGGGTGGATATGCATTCCCAGCCATTGCCAACAGGTACGGTGGATTAAGTGAAACCAAAGCACAAACTGTATTGTTATATACTTCCAGTGCGTTCTGTTTACTTGCTGCTTGTTTAGCAACTTTGATTCCAGAGATCACACAGGAAGCAGTTGCTGACGAAGACGCCAAGTTCAATGAAATATTGGTAGCCAATCAACTAAACGACGACTTAACTTAGTAATCTATACAGTTTGGTAAGCTACATAGCTTGGCTTGGCTTAGTTTAGAAGTACCCACCTCTGAATATAAACGTTGGGTACACACCCTGGTTTACTAAATCTCTGTACTGTTCAACTGGTGACATATGTGGTTCCATTTCGATCTCAGCGTTCGCGTAAGCCAGCACTAATGTATACTGTAATTTATCATTCATTTTATATTTAAAGCTCACCTTTTGCATAAACTCAGCAACATTACTTTCTGAATCCACAGTAACCCGTTTAAACGGCTCTAAAGGCGAGAAGATAGCCAAAGTTTGTCTTTCTAAATCGACAAATTTAGCCTTGAAACTATACGACATAGTTTTAGAAGGCGAACTGATGGGAGATTTCAAAGAACTAACAATTGAAGACTGTCGTTGTTTGGTTTCTTGTTCTTGTTTTAGTTTATTTACCTCGGTTTCAAGTTTCGATATTAATGCCTCTGTGTTAGCGATTCGAGCTTCTAAATCAGGATCACTATTTGGTAATGTTAATTGGATATTGTCACTTGAATTTGATGAGCCAATTAGTTTGAAAAGTTTGAGTTTGTGTCCAATGCTTCTAATGCCCATTTCGTCAAAATCGTCCATGCTAAGTTCCCCAAAACAGTCTACACCTATTCTATGGCTAAGGAATGTAGGGATGTACTGGGATAAATTGTTAACTGAAAGGAATCCGGCGACTACTTGGTCTGTTTCCATGCTAATTGTTATGCTACTTTGCGGGGTGGTAAATGGGGTACTTAGTGGAATATCGATTATATCATGTACGTCGTATAGTTACATAATCACATTCGAATGTACGTTCACATGTTCATGAACATGTAATCTAACTAGATGTTTAGTGTTCAGTCTCTCTTAGGGCAAGGGCTAGGTTTTGGGAACTAACGGTAATTTTTCAAATGTGTAGACAAAACAGTCTCTGTGTAATTTAGAACCATTGACGACCATAATTCCTGTTTGTACGGTTTAACAGAAGATATAATTGGATGCACGTGTCCACTAGGAAAGTAACATTTAGCAAACTTCTCGAACTTAACAAATTCGGCGATTGTGTCTGCTCTTAATCTGTAGATATACAGATCGTCAAACACGCCTGGGTGGAAATTTTTGATCTTTTCAAGTAATAAAGCAGTGGAGAATTTCTCGTGACTGAATGCGAATTCAGGAGCAGTATAAAATGTAAACTGTTTAGGCTGTTTTTCGGTGCCATTTGGTTCAGCGACTTTGTGACTTACTGAGCTGATAACAGCACCTTGTCGCTTATCTGAGATGCTTGGTACATGCATGATCGCAGTTACTAAATCGTTGCGTTTTATATCTGGACGACCAAGATATTGTAAACAAAAACGTTTCCATTGAGTTTCCTCGTTAGTTTCCAAATTTTCAGCTGTTTCTACTTGGTCATGTCCTGGTGAGTGTGGCTGCATTGTAAGAATTCCTCGAGGTGTGGGGGTCAATTCAGGCACGGTATCTGTTGGTGGTGGATTGAACGACTTGTCAACAACGCGTACAGTGATTAATGCTTTTTTAGACCCAGGAAGTGTTACCCATGACCTGGATTTGGCTTCGTTGTCTAAATTGATTCGCAGAGATACTGTGTATGTATTGGGTAGTGTATTCGGTTTCATTGTAATTATAGAAAAGTAGTGGGTTTATATACAGTAAATATGGGGCGTAGGAAAAGGCTCCAAGAGGGTTTCCGCGTGGCTTGCCGTTTGAGTTACCCTATAGTTAAGTTAAGCTACCTACAGTTTAGTTAATGTGGTTACATACTCCCAAGTGCGCGTGCGCGTGGCTTACTGTGTTTGTGGATACTGGATAATTAATCGACAATTTACCTAAAAACCCTTACCTCATCATGGCAACCTTCAGCGAAGTTTGGCACCAGCTGCCATTTGTGACCAAATGGTGCACGCTCACTGCTGGTTTAATGACTGCAGTCTACCATATATACCCACTCTTAGTGTTTAAATTATGGTATCTACCCAATGCACCAGTTTGGCAGATCTGGCGTCCTGTGCTTTCGTCGTTCTCCACACAAGAGAGTGGCATTCAAGCACTGCTCACGCTTTTTATGTTCCCCTCTGGTTTGAACCAACTAGAGACCCAAATATTCAGAAACAGAGGCAAAACAGCTTACTACTTAACATGTGTTGCATTGTGGTTCACTTTCTGGAGTCCTAAACTAGGAATGTTTACGTGGTTGACCGGCATTAATATGGCGATTTCATGGACTTTAAGCCAGGAAGATCCGTTCGGTCAAACCGTTTTGATTGTTTTGAGGGTCCCGAGAATGTATGTCCCAATTCTCCAACTCGTAATCTCGTTTATGACTGGCGGCGTTATTGGGTTAATTCAGCCAGTTTTGGCGTTTACTATAGCGCATATGTTCATGTACTTGACTGAATTCGTGCCGGAATGTGGCGGGCCGCCGAGTTTACGGGAGGTTCCTAAACTTTTTAAATATTTAGATAAGATAGAGGAGGACGCCCAAAAGAACAAGGAGCTAGGCCGGGGGAAAAAGCTAGGAAAATTAGGGCGTATATAAACGATTTATACCTATGTGTGTTTAATTATATTATGTTTTGAAATTCCTTGTTTACTTCTTTTCTTATTCCTTTTGTGTTTTCTTTTTTCTTTTTTTCTTTTTTCTTTTTCCTTTTTCTTCCTCTTTTCGTTTTATACGAAAAGTAAATGCTGTAAATTCACTCCTCTCTTAAGTCTGATCTAATAGGCGCTTCAAGAGGGTGTAATTGGGCAAGGTAAGTAATGGCCCACATCATATAGAACATAGCGAAGAAGAGCACTAAACTAGACCTCCAAACAGTGCGGTCAGACTGCGGGGCGAATCTCCAGGAGAGCAAACAGGCAACAACGGTAATTGCAAGTCCTAAGATAACATGCCATCCACTCATTGATTGATTATTATTATTAGTAGTTATGAAGAAACGGCAACACCCAATCTGATGCGTAAGCTTGATAAACAAGTTTAGAAAACAAGAACAAGTAACCGAGAAGTAAAATTAGATGCCTGCTTTAGAGGAATGGCTGGACACAAAGCTCAAGAATTTAAACTACTTAAACATTACAGAGTGTAAAAACTTGTTGCTGAAATATGTACGTGAGTATAAAATGAAACTAAAGACTGACTACGCGCCAGAATCTTGGGCTCGTAAGCTGTGTTTAGTAGTTTATAATAATTCGATGATGTATGCAATTCCGTATGATTATCCTAGTGAATTCGCTTTTAATATCAAAACCAAAGAAGCCGAGGATCTGGGATTGAGTTTACAGGGGGGGGTAGAGAACCTGAGTTTACAAGATACCGTTAAGAATAAGGGCACTAGTGAATCTCCGAGATCACATGCTCTAACGCAGGAGGCCACTAAGAAGTTCAAAGAATGCGAGGCATTGAGATTAAAGGAGCTTCAAAAGCAAATTGAGGAAATTAATGACGGAATTGAAGAATTGAATGAAATGCATAAAAGGTTAGAAACTAAAAGAGGTGCTTATGATGCGGCAATGCCTCAATTAGTTAGTAACCTCAATAAACTGAATGGTGGAATTTCTAGTAGTGAAGCGTTAATATTAAGAGCGAGTTTAGTAGAGGAGCCACATTTGCAAGATTTGATAAATGTGAATTACTCTTTGGATGAGGAGAGTGTATGGACAGACCGTGCAATTACTAATTTGTTTAGTGTTCTGGATAGTAGTTTAGACTCAGGACTCGATGTGGAATTGTTCTTGAAAATGATAAGATTATATGCGAGAAAACAGTTTGTTGCTAGAGATCAAATTAAAGATTCAGGTATAGCACCTGCAATTCCTCCTAAATTGTAGACTTTATTTATTATGTATATTTATTGTTTTTTTTTAAAAAAACAGAAGATACCGAATTGGGAAAATGTATATAAGGGGAAATTCAAAGTGGTATTCCATTGAAGGAATGAATCTACTGGTTATTTTTATTTATGAATACTAGTTATATTGTTAAATACATCAGCGTACCCATTTGAATTGCCCCGCGTACTCTTTCACTACCGAAATATGACCAGTTTATACAAATTGTGGACTTATTTGACAAATTGAATGATTACTTTAGAAACAAACCCTTACAGACGTTTGTGCAGATAAAAAAGGTATATAAACACATCAATTTCAACACAGAATCATCATCATCATCATCATCACAATCTCCAATGCCTGCCAACACTATTAACACTCCTGTCTCCTCTGTCAACTCTGTTGAGAACAAAGCTCCCCACGAGGTCGAGCAGCCTAAGGACGAGTTCTGGCCCCTCGGTTGCGTTATTGCTTAGGTATGTCTCTACAATTCAATTTAAAGGACAGTACTTAACACAATAAAGCATACGCTGGTATAAACTAATCTATTTCTATAGACATTAAATAAAGTATCAGTTCATTCAATCTATTGTAATGTAATGTTAGCATTGTTTTAATAACTTGTAGAAGAAGTGTGTAGAATCTTGAGTGTGTATTTGTACAGATGAGTATAGAATCCTAGGCTGTGTGGATACGTGGTAAGGGTTTTCATGCATGTACGTACATATACATATATTACAAATTTATATTTGTGGTAACATTCGTTCCTGTTGTTGTTGTTGTTGTTGAGTCCAGTAACGGTTTATTAATAGTTATATTATCCAAACTGAACTCTGATCTGACTAGCCAGCCCTCAGTGAAAACGTATTCGTCATTCCCAAACGACGGATCACATTTCTGCTGTTTCCTCCTCTCCTTTATCCGCTCCACCATGAAACCAGAGACGCTATCTCTATACATTTCAGACCAATAAGGCGCTTCTGGTCTCATTGAACGTCCAGAAACCATTCCAAAATCGAAGATTTCACAATTGCCATGTCCCTTAAACGACCACGCAAAACAGTTGTCTCTGTCTTCGCATGCCCTTTTACAGCTGTGTTTATCAACTGCTCTAATATCTCCATCCTTGAAGTAACAATCATGTGCTCTTTTCAAAGAATCTTCTATTTTGAAATGCATAACCCATCCCTGGATCTCGTCTACCACTAATGGCATAATGAACTCATTGTAGAAATCAGAGTATGTAGGAACGTACCTTATATTGTCACGCTCAGTTTTCAACTTGGTATACCATTCACCTAACAACACAGTTTCCCAAGGTTCCATATGATGAAAAGAACCAACAGATTCACACCAGTAGTCGAATGTGGCCTTCTGTTCACTTAGCTTACCACCCTGGAAGTATGCATGGTCATGATGGAACTCTAAATCATCTCTTGAACAACCGTTCTGTTTATAGACCATACTCCCAAAAGCATCATCGCCACAGCAGTGTTTATAAACATTTGACATATACCTTTGAACAACACCTTCGGCTGACCTTTCCGTATTGCCATATGTCAGTTCCAATGCCCTTCTACTCAAAAGCAGCCCAGAACCGCCATGTGCAAACATATGTTTCCAACCAACATCCCTTCCCAAAAAATGTGGTTCATTAGGATCCATACCCGCAGTCGCAGCTGCTATTGTTGACGGTAATAACACAGTATCATCATCTATCATTAGGTACCAATCATAGTTTGGATGGTTTATATAGGCATGTGCGAACGCAGGGATGTTTTTGAACTTGTCTAAATTCCATCCTAAATCACCATCATCCATATTAAGAGCATCAAACCCCCATCCCCACTTCTTCTTCAATGATTCTTCACGAATGAGGTAACCCTCAAACCCCCTGAATTTGACAATATCAGAAGGGATATAATCAAAAACATTGATTACTTCAACATTAGCAATGCTTGCCGACCCGTCTCCGTAAACCAATTTATGTGGGTACCACTCAAATGTTGTGGTTAAATGACTTGGAATACGTGGCCATGACACATCTATCCCTGTTTTCAACAACAACAGAGTATTATCAGCCATAGAAACAGGATCCAACCTAGTTAAATCTAAATCTGGAGGCTGGATATTGTATATCGCAGTCTCTTTAGTGGATATTTGCGTCACAAAACCACCTGGTTTCAAGGGGTGTTCTAGAAATGTAGATAAGTATGTTAACAACACTAGACATATAATCGTTAGTGCTAAACCAATAGATCTTTTGGTTTTTCTGCGAGGCAGTATACACATAATTAGTTTAGTTTAGTTTAGTTTGGTTTGGTTGGCTACCGCGACAAATCAGAGGAGTAATGATACTTTCGCTTGATGTTCTATTTTAAGAATAGATATTCAGGTACTGCAGTCAAAACATAGTCATGTGATTTAAAACGTGCATACATCGAAAAACGGGTATCCATTTAGGGGAGAAAGGAAAGTAAAGATAAAGATGTAGAGATCAAAAACACTCAAATTGTTGGATTATATGCAGTGATTGTAGCTAGAACTATAGGATGGTTAGTTATTCGTATGAGCACGATCTAATCTAATCCATTAGCGAGATTAGTGACAACTAGCTCAGATCTAGAAAAGGGGGATAGTCATGCATATGGTTCGCAACATGTGTATCACCAATTCTGGTTTCCTCATGCTTGTTTGTTTGTCATTTAGGTAGTTGTGTCTATAAATAGCGTGACCACAAAAAACAAAGTTTGTATAAAATTGAAAAACCAATAATGCATTTCGGTACTACATAGGATATAAAAATACACATATCTTTTTAAAACCCATTTTTGGAGTTTTTTCACTTTCTAATTTCAACTCGGGCTTCGCAGCCTTTACAGATGCACATGTACAGTAAGCTGAAAAATAAAATGAATAAATGACCAGAAGTTCAACCATTAATAATCAGAAAATTTTATGGACTACTCAATTAAACCAGAAAGCACCACTGCTGCTGTAGACACTAGTGAGTGGCCCCTGCTTTTAAAAGATTGGGACAAGCTTGTTGCCCGTACTGGCCACTATACCCCCATCCCCGCAGGCACCAATCCTCATAACCGTGACCTTAAAACTTATGTTTCATCTGGTGTGATTAACCTTGATAAACCCGCCAATCCTAGTTCACACGAAGTTGTTGCCTGGATCAAGCGTATGTTGAAAGTCGAGAAAACCGGTCATTCCGGCACTTTAGATCCGAAAGTCACTGGTTGCTTGATTGTATGCATTGACCGTGCTACCAGATTAGTCAAAAGTCAACAAGGTGCCGGTAAAGAGTATGTTTGTGTTGTTAAGCTCCACGAGATGCTTCAGGATGACAAAGAGCTCGGCCGTGCTCTAGAAACTCTTACTGGTGCTCTTTTCCAGCGTCCTCCGTTGATCTCTGCTGTAAAACGTCAATTGCGTATTAGAACGATCTACGATTCTAAATTATTCGAGTTTGACAACGAGAGAGGACTTGGTGTCTTCTGGGCTTCATGTGAAGCCGGTACTTATATGCGTACTTTGTGTGTGCATTTAGGTATGCTTTTAGGTGTCGGTGGTCACATGGCTGAGTTAAGACGTGTTCGCAGTGGTACTAACAGCGAGAGCGACAACTTAGTCACTTTACACGACTTGCTTGATGCCCAGTGGCTCTACGACAACTCCCGTGATGAGACAATGTTGCGCAAATGCATTATGCCTTTAGAGTCTTTACTCACTGGTTATAAGCGTGTTGTTGTTAAAGACAGTGCTGTTAACGCTGTTTGTTATGGTGCTAAGCTTATGATCCCTGGTTTGCTTCGTTACGAACAAGGAATTGAGGTTGGTGATGAAGTTGTTTTGATCACTACTAAAGGTGAGGCCATTGCATTAGGTATCGCTCAAATGACAAGTGTCGATTTGGCTTCTTGTGACCACGGTGTTGTTTCCAAGATCAAGAGATGTATTATGGAGAGAGATACCTACCCTCGCAGATGGGGCTTAGGTCCTGTTGCCCAGCGCAAGAAACAAATGAAGACCAATGGTCAATTAGACAAATTTGGTAATCCTAACGACCAGACTCCTCAAGACTGGAAGAACGAGTACGTTGATGCTAAGGAACAGGTTGACTACGACGAGAAGGTTAAGGAACCCGAAGCTGCTAAACCTATTACCGAGGACACTAAATCTAAGGACACTAAGTCTAAGGACGATTCTGATGCCGATGTGAGTATGGCTGACTCAAGTGTTGCTGATGTTGACGAAAAGGCTCTTAAAGCTCAAAGAAAGGCTGAAAAGAAGGCTAAAAAGGAAAAGAAGCGGAAAGCCGAAGGTGACGCTGAAAATGACGACGGCGAGAAAAAGAAGAAGAAGAAGAAGCACGACTAATTCATGCAAATAAAATAATATATTAAACTTACAAAGAAAACAGAATAAAATGAGGCAAGGTATTTTTGCGAATCAATTAACTTTTAATTTAATGTTTATATATCAGTTCGGTTCATAAAAATCATCTACAGAATAGCCGCATAACGCAGGTCAAACGAGGAGGGGGTTAGGGTTGCGCAAGTCAAACCCCCAATTATGTAAACGCATCCTGCACCAGGTTCAAAAACTGGTTTCATTACTCTCCAGAAAGAAGAAGAAGAATATATATATAGAAGCTTCGTAAAGCTTCATGTGGATTTGAATGTCCACGTGGGTAAGAAAACTTCAGGCTTAGAAGTTCTGCTCAATTGCAGCTCTCTGTTCAGCAGTCAATTCAGTAGGGAAATCGATCTGAACTTGAACAACTAAGTTACCGAAATGACCAGGCTGTTTACTCTTAGGCATACCTCTCTCAGGAAAAGTAAACGATTGGTTAGGCTGCACCGGTCTGCTTTGACTAACCTTCAACTTTTTACCGTCTAAAGTATTAATCACTCTTGTGAACCCGGTAAAAGCTTCACGGAAACTCAATTTGATCTTCACCTTCAAATCGTCACCCTCACGAGTGAATTCAGGGTCAGGCTTTTCTTGGATTACGAAAACAATATCCTGCACGGTGCCGTTCGGTTGATAATCACCCTTGCCCTGGTATGTGAGCTTAGTACCACTCTTCCACCCAGGCTTGATTTTGACCTCTAAAATATTGCTTTCTTGAGACCCGGTGGGCCCCTTTCTGCTGATCTTAAGTTTCTTATCTGTTCCAGTATAGAGATCACGCAATGATACTGGTAATTGGATCTCTTTAGCCGGAGGTGGCTCACGGCGTTGTTGTTTGGGTCTGCGGGACCCGCCGCCCATGCCGCCGCCCATGCCGCCGCCGCCAAAGATGCTAGAAAGGTCGTCATCATCATCCATGCCGTGGCCGCCGCCGCCGCCCATTCCGAAGGCATTGAACAGGTTAAATGCGTCTGCTGATGTGAACGGGTTACCACCGCCGCCGAATGAGAATTTAGTACTGCCACCACCAGGTCCGCCAGTACTGAAGAACGATTGTCCGCCACCAGGGAACCCACCAGCACCACCGGGGAACCCACCGGTACCTCCAGGGAATCCACCGGCACCACCTGGGAATCCGCCTTCAGGCATTGGGATTTGCCCAGATCTAACGGCTTCTAAACCGTACTGGTCATAAACAGCACGTTTATCTTTATCACTTAAGATTTCATAAGCCTCACCGATATCCTTGAACTTCTCTTCGTTACCGGTAGGCTTATCCGGGTGGTATTTCAAGGCAGCCTTTCTATAGCCCTTTTTCAGTTCATTTTCATCTGCCGTAGGGCTTACGTTCAGTAAATCGTATAATTTAGTTTCTTTTACCATCAATTAATTTTTTCTTTTTTGTGTTCCTTAAGAATTTCAGTTGGTGCAGCAACGTTCTTTAAGTATATATATATATGTGTATTATTATGCATCTACCCAAAACCAAGTTTAGGGTTTCTCAAGTTCCCAATTCGTGACACACCCATTCTAGAAAATTCGAGAATGCAGGACGAAATGTCAGTTATCCTGTGCAGCAGTGGCTACGACCAAACTATTAAATTTTGGGAAGCTATTTCTGGTGCATGTTCGCGAACAATCCAGCATGGTGACGGTCAGGTAAACCGCATGGTTATCACGCAAGACAAAAAGCATTTACTCTGTGCTGGATCACACACAATCCGGCTTTACGACATTCAAAGTAATAATCCCAACCCTGTTTTGACATTTGAAGGCCATAAAGCGAACGTCACGGCATTGGCAATTCAAGCAGAAGGCCGATGGATGACCACAAGCAGTGAAGACGGCACTGTCAAAGTTTGGGACATGAGAGCCGGAACTGTGCAACGTAACTACGTGCATTCAGCACCAGTGAACGATGTTGTTATTCATCCTAATCAAGGTGAGCTTATTTCTGTAGATAACGATGGTGTTTTAAGTGTTTGGGATTTAGGGGCAAATGCGTGTACACACCAAGCAGTTCCTGAAGAGGGCGTGCCTTTGCGTAGTGTAAGCATTGGGTCCAATGGTGCAGTTTTAGTTGCTGGGAATAATCGCGGGAATTGTTATGTCTGGCAGCCAGTAAGCATGAATGACGCTACGAGACTTACGCCATTGACGGGGTTTAAAGCTCATGCTAAATATATAACTAAGGTGCTATTAAGTCCAGATGTTAAACATTTGGCGACTTGTTCCGCAGATCAAACTTGTAAAATCAGGTCTGTGGATCAAGATTTCAGGGTGGAAACAGTATTGCGTGGTCATCAACGGTGGGTTTGGGATTGTGCGTTTACTGCTGATTCTGCTTATTTTGTTACTGCAAGCAGTGATCATTTCGTAAGATTATGGGAATTACAAACTGGGCAAATTGTTAGACAGTATAGGGGACATCAAAAGGGCGTTATTTCAGTTGCATTGAATGATGTATGAGCTGCTCACCTTACTGCACTCCTCACCTAAGTGCCTGCTCCTGCTTACTGATCATACGTTTACTGCACTCCTGCTCACTGCTCACTAAGTGACTGCTCACTGCTCACTAACCCGCCTGCATATTTGGTACTCTGCGCACTGCACATTACGTTACCCAATTTTTTTAATGGGAAAAAGCAGTAAAGACAAGCGCGATAAGTACTACAGAAAAGCAAAGGAAGAAGGATGGAGAGCACGATCAGCATATAAACTCCTTCAGCTGAACGAGGAGTTTCATTTTTTAGACGGCGTCACTAATATCGTTGATTTGTGTGCAGCTCCAGGATCTTGGTCACAAGTACTAAGCAGATCATGTCCAAAGGAGAGTAAAATTGTGTCTGTGGATTTACAGCCAATTACGCCTATTGATAATGTTATTACGATCCAGGCTGACATCACTAACCCGGAAACCGTTCAGCAAATTTTAACGCATTTTGAGGGTGGAGAAGCTGACATTGTAATTAGCGATGGTGCGCCTGATGTTACCGGTTTACATGATTTAGACGAGTATTTACAGGCTCAATTAGTGTATAGTGCATTGCAGTTAGCAACTGCTGTCTTGAAAACCGGTGGTGTGTTTGTGGCTAAGATCTTTAGGGGTCGTGATATTAATTTAATGTATGCTCAATTGGGAAGACTCTTTGAACAAGTAACTTGTGCTAAACCGAGATCGTCGAGAGGTTCAAGTTTAGAATCGTTTATAGTTTGCAGGGGTTATACGCCGAGACCGGGTTGGGAGCCTATGGAGTTAATTAAGGGTAAAGTGTCTACTACTGAATATTTCGAGAAAATGATGGATAACTTAGAGGAAAGAGTTGTGGCTCCTTTTTTGGCATGTGGAGATTTAAGCTCTTATGACAGCGACGCTACTTACTTAGATTTGGATAAGGAGCATGTAAGCTTAGACCCGGTGCGGGCACCGGTGGCTCCTCCTTATAAACTTGCTCTTGAGAAAAAGAGGAATGGGTTGCTTAAACGGTTTTAGATGCTTTTTTTTTTATTTATCACTTTTATTTCCAATTGTCTTATTGTCTATATTTGTATACCAACGTGTTTTGCTTGTGCACATTTGTGCACATTTTTGTTAGTGAGCATTTTGTGAGCGTTCATGCACATGTTGCTGCAAGCATTGATACATGCATTTCTGCAGGTATGGTTACAAGCATTCCCTAATTCTCTCCGGCATTCGGTAATTTTGCTATATTTAGCAAAGCCTAAAAATTCGCTTGATGACTATACCGTTTCAAAAACAAGTGACCCGGGACTTCTAGTAATAATTGATTAGGGGTGGGTTCTAAAACGCCACAGAGATACACTAGCTACTCGTTTCTTTGAAATCTCAAGGAGGAAACATTTCAAGGAATCTTTTTTAATTAGACAAATTTTTAAATAGAAAAAAAAATCGATTGAATCACTTTGATTAAATAAATATTTATCACGCGCTTAAAAGCCAATATACATACACAACCGTTGACATATCTCCGTTTCAGGATGATCAATGCTCCTCATCCAAGTGACTTTAGATCATTCGAGTACTGGGTACGGTTTCGTTTGTTTTAACAGATTACGAGACATAGATGAGTAAGGCGATATTAATTGAGTATTGAGTATTGTTTTATATAATCGGTTTATTTTTAGACTAAATTGGTTTTTTTTTCCCGGTCAAAAGAAAGGCTCTTTTTTAAATTTTGTTTAATGAAATAAATCTCGGTTTTTGTTTACGCCTACTTCCAAATACACTATGAGCCAGCCATTGTGGCTTATTAGACCCAGCCATTTGTTTACGGCCGCTTGACTATATTTCTATTTTAAACAGACAGATCAGCAATGTAACATCACCTAACCCTGGTCTTAACGTGCATATGCATGTCGCGATGGCAGGGTATGGCTGTAACCCTGCCATGTAGAACAGGATATAAGCTCGGTTCGCCCCCGTTTTTTTAAAAAAATATATCTCGAACTTTGTTTCTACTGATAGAGAAGAAAAGTAAAAAAAAGCACACTAACCAAAAACAAACCGAACACAAATATCTACAATGATCTCTATTGTCTCTGCTCTCCTCGCAACTGTCGTTGCTGCATCTAACTTTATCACCAGTCCCGTCTCCGGTACTTCCGTAAACGCTGGTGAAGTATTAAGAATCAGATGGAACGATCTCGCTGGTGATACTGCAACTCTTCTCCTTAAATCCGGTGACGCCGACAATTTACAAACTGCCTCCACAATTGTCTCTGACACACCTAACCGTGGTGCCATTGACTGGACAGTTCCTAGATCTATTGCTTCTGGTCAGTACGCCATTGAGATCGATGCCGGTGACGACGTCAGCTACTCTACTTACTTCGAGGTTGTCGGCACAACGGTCGAGTCTTCTTCTATCTCTGAATTTACCACTGATAACTCTACTACTGCTGCTCCTACCGCCACTCCATCGGCTAATATCAGCTCGGCTGTAAACATTTCCTCTTCTGCTAATGTTTCCACCTCTGCTTCTTCTTTCCTCAATACTAGCTCATATGCCAACAGTTCTAGCATAGCTACCTTGACTTCTAACTCTACTGTCAGCAGCATCTCTGCCACTCCTACTGGCGCTAACTCTACTATCACATCTGGATCTGAGTCCTATACTTCTTCCAGAATAGGTACCGATTCTAGTGCTCGCTCTAGCAGAAGCTCTAGTGCCACTTCTAGTCGTGGTGTCACTACAGCTACTGCTACCGCCAGCACTGTTCCTAACAGTGCCGTCAGCGCTTCCCTCTCTTTCGTTGCGCTCTTCGCCGCTGTTGCCTCTACAATCTTCTTGATGTGAAAATCCTAAACTAATTGCATTCATTCATTCATATTTTACTGTAACTAATTAAATTTTGACTCTAAATTCTAGATTGTATAAGTTATTAATATTTACGGAACTAAATTAAGCAAGAACTTGTGTGTATACGTGGGTGCTTAGTATGAGTACTTCAGATACCAAGTGTGGGTATTTTATCAGTCTCTCAATACAAGATGTACACGGGCACGCGTCAGTAGGCAGGCGATGTGTCATAGGGCACAGGGCATAACTGTAAGATGTTACTTAAGCATATATCTCTATCAAAAAATATTTCTCAGCCATTCACACCTGCAAAAACATTAGTGAAAATTTCATTATGTAAACTCCCAAAGAACTCCTATCACGTGAGGGTCTGTGGACTGGTGTAAACCCCTAAACCTTTTTCGCATTCAACTTCTCGCTGCAATGTCTTCTGTCCAGAACGCCGTGTTCCCCCCCGAGACTCTTTTAAAAAAGCGGAAGAACGCCGCCAAGATCGCTGAGGAGAAAGCCCAGCAGATTCAAGAGCGCAAGCAGGCTAACGCTGCCAAGCGTGACGCTATTTTCGCTCGTGCTGAGAAATACGTCAAGGAGTACCGTGACCTTGAGCGCGAGGAGATCAACGCCAAGCGTGCCGCTCGTGCTAACAACGAGTTCTTCGTCCCCGCCCAGGAGAAGCTTGTTTTCGTTATCCGCATCAAGGGTATTAACAAGATCGCTCCCAAGCCCCGTAAGATCCTCCAGCTCCTTCGTCTCCACCAGATCAACTCCGGTGTTTTCGTCCGTTTGAATAAGGCTACTGCTGAGCTCCTCCGTGCTGTTGAGCCCTGGGTCACTTATGGTTACCCTAACCTTTCTTCTGTTAGACAGCTCATCTACAAGCGTGGTTACGGTAAGGTTAACAAGCAGCGCATTGCCCTTAGCGACAACTCTGTTGTTGAGGAGAACCTTGGCCAGTACGGTCAAATCTGTATTGAGGATATTATTCACGAGATCTACACTGTCGGTCCTAACTTCAAACAGGTCAACAACTTCCTCTGCCCGTTCAAGCTTTCTAACCCTAACGGCGGCTGGGGTGTCCGTCGTAAGTTCAAGCACTTCATTGTTGGTGGTGCTACCGGCAACCGCGAGGACAAGATCAATGCTCTCATCAAGGCTCAGAACTAAAAAGCACTAAATATTTAATACTAACGATATATTCGAATTTTTTAAAAAAGGAAAATAAACACAGACAAACATTTTAGATAAGAACTTTGTAAATTACGCTATAAGTGAGAAGTTGTTGTTGATGTGTCAGTAATTTACAGACGTTATAGGGTTAGGTTGCTGTATGGTATGTACAGTTACCCTAACCTAAATTTAAACGTAAACAAAAGAATCCAGCATGAAATCTGGATAGGATAGGATAGTCTATTCATACAGTATATAAGATACCCAATACATCTCACATCTAACCAGCAAAAAAGGCAACCTAACGCAGCTCTAAACGAATAGAAATGACCTACAATCTCGATTCCGGTTTACTGGCAAGTCTCCCCGAACAAAGAGCACGTATTGCTAGACACCAATCCCCATACTTCACAGTATTAGTAGCCGGCGAAACAGGGTGCGGTAAAAGCACATTTATCCAGTCACTGTTAGGTCATGATTTCCGAATGGACACCTGTCCTAAACCCCAATCACGCACTCTATCATCCAAACTAACTATTGATAACTCCCATGACAAAAGCCAAGTAATCAACAGCGCGAATTTAGTGCTCAAAACCAAAGAATACGCGAATGGAAATATCACCGCAATTGAGACTAGCGAGTTCGGGGATTTCGAAAACAACATGCACGCCTGGCTGCCCATTACTAATTACATTAACCGCCAGCATACGCATTACATGTACCTCAACGAACAACCGAAAAGAGCTAAACGCACAGATCCCCGTGTCCATTTATGCGTTTATTTCGTGCCACCCACTGGCAGACTACACGAATTAGATTTAACAAGCATTAAAGAAATCAGTAAATGCTGTAATGTCATTGTTTGTATTGCCAAAGCAGACTCAATGACCAGATCTGATTTGTTAACCTTCAAACATGACATTAGAAACCAGTTAAAAGATCATAATGTTGAATTATACAACACCGGAGAAGACCAGCCGTTCAGTGTTGTTTCCAGTAATGAGTTCATTGACCTTCCAGACGGACGTCAAGTGCTTGGCAGAGAATACCGTTGGGGTTCAGTTGACGTCACTGATCCAGAACACAGCGATTTGATGAAATTGAAAACCATTATTTTACAAACGCATACTTTGAAACTCGTGAACAACACCAATGACAAATTCTACGAACAGTGCCGCGAGCAAATGAGAATCACAAGAGCCTTGGAAGGACTGAACCTGCACTCCCCAGAAAGTCTAACAAATTTCTCGGAATTTGAAATCAGATCAGTGATTTCTGAGTACCCTGAGTCTAAATTGATGAACAGAATAGTCAGCAGCGACATTCTCCTTGAACGACAAATTGCGGAAATCCGTGAACAGTTCGATTTCGTTAGAGATCATCAATTGAGCAGATTTGACGCTCTTGAAAAGAAACTCATGGAGAAGAGAATGCTTTTATGGACAGAGTTAGACGAAATTGCTAAAGAGAACCGGCAAATTGAGTCAGAAATTGAGCAGCTGAAATTGAATACAAAACGGAAGTGATCAGTACCAATATGTAGAAAGTATCCACCAAGTATCCACCAATTAGTAAGCAACCACCAGTAACCAAATAGTAGAAATTATACAACAAATAACGATCACTGCTGCATATCCCCCATGTCAATTTTCCTCTTCTTCCTTTGCAAGGTGAGACCTGCAGCCTGTACATCCGCGCAAGGAAGCACTCTATGAGCATACAACACCTGTCCAGAGTACCCTCTAGACATCATCATCGGGTGTATTCTTCCCGGCAATGTTTGAAAAGTTCGCAGTCTAGTTTCCAAAATAGTTGGCGCTAAAACACGCAAATCCTGCATTAATTTCAACGTCAAGTCCACTAAATGCTGGGGATACTCGCTAAACACAACAATTGGCGCACCACCAGCGCCAAAATCCACTAATCTCGGCACTAAATCAGTTAAATCCAAAGTAGATGCAACTAAAATAGCGTCAAACCCAAGTTTGCATTGTTGACGAACCCATTGTCTTTGTCTCTCACGGTACATTTGACGTTTATACTGCTGTTTTAACGACCCGCGCAGCTCGTCAATGTTCTTTTCAACAAACGGCTTACACTCGGAAGGACAAAAAACTTCCAGTAAATTAGCCAATCGCACTCTGATCTCAGATTCGTCACCCTCAAAATCATCAGAAGGTGTCCATTTCGGGAAGTACCGTAACCCGTCTAAATTCGGGTGCTCATTTTCGTGTAAAAATGTAACGCTTCCGGAATTGCCTAACCTTTCTAAAACGGCAACTGTAAGCACACTAGGCGTCTCGTCGATTACTAAGTAATTTCCACCCTGTCTAACATTCGCCAGTGCAAGCATATGCGCTAAACTAGCAGCGTCTAAACCCAAAACTCTAGTAATGTCCTTTTCCGTATACAAATTCAATAAATTCTCTGCGGTGACCTTTTGAGGTGTAAAGCTTTTCATGTATTTAGCCTGTTTTCTTTTTAAGTACTTGGCCTTCGAAAACTCGGTTTTTTTCTGGAAATCCTGGTGAGAGTTTGTTAGCATTTCAATGAGTTTCTGGCCGCTTACGCCTTCGGTTTTCAGTTTCTCGATTTCAGCCATACTCAGTTCTTGGTTGCCTTCAAACATGATTTTATCACCAGCTAAAGTCTGCTCAAGGATCCCACCTAATTCTTTACTGTTTGCTTCTTCGTCTCTTGAATCCGTAGAGAATTCTGAGTCGATTAATTTAACTTCAGTGGAGGAAACGATTTCGTACGTTTGGTTATAAACAAGACCGAATAAAGCCTCGGAATTCACGGACCCAAATTTACCGAAATTTATTTTCGTGTTCGGTTTACATTCAATGATTTTCTGGTTGCCGCTGGGCAGCGTCACAAACACGAAATCCTGTGGTTCAATTCGTGACATGATACCACACGATAGAGCCAGTATACAGAGGTAGAGGTAAGCGAAAAATTATATAAGCTATATGTGTTATGTAATCTTTTTTTGCTTACAAACTTGGAAGAGAAAATAAATTTCAAAAGAATTAAATAAGCAATCTTCACCATGGGCCGTAGAGCGAAATCCAGACAACAAGACCCCCCCAGTCTCAGCGAATTCCGCGGCGAAAAGCGCGCGAAACCTGAGCAGCCCAGCAGACGTGCATTAAAGAAAGCTCGTAAAGCCAGCGAGCCACCTGCGCCTAAACAGAAATCCAAACCACAAACCAGCGATTCTGAAGACTTGGATTTTTCCGATTTAGAAGAAACCAAGCACGGATTATTCGACAGCGACGAAGACAATGAGCCTAAGAAAATGTTCAGCGACGACGAAAGCGACGATCAAGGTTTAGACAAGCTTAATGAACAAACTGCACGTAAATTTTTAGACGGCAGCGACGATAGCGAAATTGACGAGTTCAGCGATGCTAGCGAACTCGATAGTTTTGACGAAATGGCCGCTAATGCCAGTGACGAGGACGACGAGCCTCAATTAGACGACGTTGACGACATTGAAGAGGAGGAGAACAGTGAATTCGACGATTTAGAGCCTGAAAACCCTGAGGTTAACCCTGACCAGCCGATTTCTGTGGACTCATTAAGGCTAAGAATTTTAGAAACAGTTAAAATCCTCGAGAATTTCAGCGAATTAGGTGTTAAAAGCAGATCTTCCTATGTTGAGCTTTTACTTAAAGACATTGCCGAGTACTACGGCTATTCTGAGTATATGGCCGAGAAGTTCTTTAATTTATTCAACCCCTCAGAAGCAATTGAGTTTTTTGAAGCTAATGAAACGCCTCGTCCGGTGATTTTACGTACGAATACTTTGAAAACCAGCAGACGTGATTTATCGAACGCATTGGTGAGCCGCGGCGTTAATTTACAACCTCTTGGGCAATGGTCTAAAGTTGGATTACAAGTTTTCGACTCACAAGTTCCTGTTGGTGCGACGCCAGAGTACCTTGCTGGGCATTATATCCTCCAGGCAGCTTCGTCGTTTTTGCCGTGTATGGCTTTAGATCCTCAACCACACGAGCGAGTATTGGATATGGCAGCTGCTCCCGGTGGCAAAACAACGTATTTAAGTGCGTTAATGAAAGACACTGGTGTGGTTTTTGCTAATGATAGTAATAAGTCACGTGCTAAGTCTCTTATTGCGAATATCCACCGTTTAGGATGTACAAACACAATTGTTACCCACTATGATGCACGTGAATATAGAAATGTCTTAAGTGGGTTCGACAGGGTGCTCTTAGACGCTCCTTGTTCAGGCACTGGTGTCGTTTCTAAGGATGCTCAAGTAAAAACGAATCGTACAGAAAAGGATTTCCTGCAATTGCCGCATTTACAAAAGCAATTGTTGTTAACAGCAATTGACTGCGTGGATCATCATTCTGAGGGTGCAACAATTGTTTACTCAACGTGTTCAGTAATGCCTGAGGAGAACGAGTGTGTAGTGGATTATGCGCTTAGAAAACGGCCTAATGTTCAGCTTGTAGAAACAAATCTGCCAATTGGAGTGCCTGGATTCCCTAAATTCAGAGGCAAGAATTTCCACGCTAAAATGCCGCTTACAAGACGGTACTATCCGCACACGTATAATGTTGATGGATTCTTTGTAGCGAAATTCAAGAAGATCGGGCCGACAATTGTTGAAAATAAGGAAAAGGAAACCGAAATTATAGACGAGCCGTTCGTCGAATTCGATGAAAATGAAGACAGTAAATTTGTAGAGCAGTCTTTGCGCAGATCTCAGAAGAAGAGAGGGTTTAAACCAAGGAAGTGAGCATGTATAACTATAGTAGTGTAGTAGTGTATATTATAGGAAATATTATAGTAGTGTACTACATGTGTATAGGATAGTACTATATGTGTATAGGATATGTAGTAAGTACTATAGTGATTTAGTAAGTATCCTATGTGAGTACCTATGTGAGCACCTATAGCGCTACGCACTATAGTACTATAGGTGAGGGTTATTTTCACTTTACATAATTAACTTACAAATGGACATCAACGAAGCGGTCGCGAAACAGACTGTACGCGTGATTCTGCCCAGCTACGCTCAGTGGTTTAATAGAGACGAAGTCAACGAAATCGAAAAACGCGAGCTGCCTGAATTTTTCGCCGGGAAATCGCGCACAAAGACCCCGGCGCTCTACCGTGAGTTTCGCGATTTCATGGTCGATACTTATAGGTTAAACCCTGTGGAATACCTTACGGTCACTGCGTGTAGACGGAATCTAGCGAGTGACGTCGGCACGATCATCAGAGTCCACCAGTTCCTTGAGAAATGGGGGATTATTAACTACCAAGTAGATCCAGAAACAAGACCGTCTGTTTTGTCTCCGCAGTACACGGGACATTTCCAAATTACACTGGATTATCCGCAGGGGTTGAGACCTGTTAAAACAGAGGAGCGTCGGGATGCGCATCCCAATGGACATCCTAGCGGAGACGTCAATGGGGACGTCAATGGAGACCCCGTTAAAGCAGATAACGACGCTAATACAAGCAATACTGCCGAGAAACTTCATGCGCCCCTCGTTTTACGCCGTCAAATCTACGATAATAGCAGCGATGCACTCGCGTTAATGGAAGAACACCAACGCCGATTCCAGGCTCTTGCTACTCGTCAGTACAATTGCTATACCACCAGCGACGACGTGACTAAATTGAGGTTTCATAACTTACAATCGCGCGAGGTTATTAGCGCACAGGCTCTTAAACAAGGTTTATTTCCTAGCAATTACACTGCTTCCGACTATATAAAGATCGAGCAGAACCAGCAGGATCTTTCTACATGGACGAATTCAGAATTGTTGCTTCTTTTAGAGGGAATTGAGATGTATGATAATCAATGGGACCAGATCGCGTATCATGTGGGCACAAGGACTAAGGAGAGTTGTTTAGCTAAGTTTTTGCAGTTGCCTATAGAGGATCCTTACTTGAACGTGGGTGGTAACAAGGGTGCAGGAAGTGCTGAGGGTGTAGAAGGTGCTAAGGGTGTAGAAGGTGCAGAAAGTACTACTAGTACGGGCACTGACGCCGTGGCACCCCACGAAAAACTGCTGGCACAATTAAAAACCGCTGGACCTGAACTCACTGAACTTCTGAAATCTAGAGGAACACAATTAGCCCAAGAGGTATCAATTCCTGCACAACAGAAACTTCACGAACTTATACAACTTCAATTCGCTAAATTAGAACTGAAAACCGAGAAATTCCACGATTTAGAGCAGCAACTTGTTAACGAGAAACGCGAATTAGAATTTGAGAAGCGCAATTTGCTGTGCGACCGAATTTCTCTTAATTCTCAAGCGGAAAGAGTGCTTAATTTGTTGAAACGCGCTGCTAGTGAGCAAAACCAGGAATTGAGTGCTCAATACGCAGAAGAAGCCCGTAGTTTAGCGGCACAGTCTCCTAAACTTGTATTAGAACCTACTGAACGCAGCCAGCAAGTGGATACACAGCCAATTAGTGTTTCTGAACCGTTAACGTATAAATTCTGGTCTGCATAGATCTAACATTTGTTGTGACTATTGATCGTAGTGGTGTGCCTTTTGATCATGTGTTCTTGTTGTACGTAATAATATTTGTACTTATCTAATCCCTAACGTTCTTAATGGAAGGATACAATTTAAACACGGTTTTAAAACGTTTAGAAGCCGCCACGTCGCGGTTAGAAGACGTTTTAGTCTACCAAAGCATTCAACACAAACCGTCTGCAAGCAATGCGTCAAACCAGCCTTCGCAAGTGTCACCTAGCAGTGCTAGTGCCACAGCGCAAACCGGCTCGCCTACTTCGCTCAGAAACGCCGGTAATCGCGCCTCAGTTAGTACTTTACAACCTAACCAGTCTGCCTCACTTTCTGCACCTGGCGGTGGCCAATCTGCGCCTGGTGCCGGCGTTAGCAACGATCAAGTGGCTGCTCCACAGCACCACCGTGAAAGCATCGGTTTGCTCTCCCCGCGCACGTCTGTTGGATCGGTTCCTCGGTACCCAGCGGCTTTAGGCGCTATTAGTTTATCGGATTTCCTTGCTCAAAGCGCTAACTTCGCTAAAGAGCTCGACTGCGAACTCATTGATCGCCAGGCTCACGCCTTTGAGTCTGCGTGGAACGCCATGACCGGCATAGTCACGCGTGCGGCTAGCATGCCGATGCCGGAGTTCGACGAACTCGCCGAAATTTTGAAACCGATGAACGAAGCAGCGGGTAAAGTCGATCAAATCAGAGCTGAGTGCCGTGATCAGGTTGCTGGTAATTTTTTGGCAACTGTTCTTGCGGGTGTGCCGGCTTTAGGGTGGGTTTCTATGCCTAATGAGGCTCCGCAGTTCATTCAGGAAATGATTGATAGTGCTATGTTCTATGCAAATCGTGTTTTGAAGGACAATAGAGACGCTAAAGTATGGGTGGATAGTTATACTCAGATCTTGAAGTCTTTACAAGGTGTTGTTAAGATGCTAAAGAGTCCTTGGAATACTAATCCTAGTGTTTCTTTAGCTGCTCTCTCACCTGCTAGTGCTACTCCTGCTCCCACGCTTGTCAGTTCTGGTGCTGGTGCTGGTGCTGGTGGTGCTGGTGGACCTCCCCCTCCTCCTCCTCCTCCGTCTGTTTCTCAATTGACCGCTAGTTTAGACGCAACAGTCACTCCTCAGCCTCAATCGCAGCCTCAATCACAGACGCAACCCCAAGGAGGCGGTCTTTCTGGTGTATTTGCAGAACTCAATCAAGGAACTTCAATTGCTAGTGGTTTAAAGAAAACCGACAAAGCAGCATTGAAAAACGAGAAACCGCCAATTCCGAAATCGTCAAAACCTAAACCTAGCAGTGCGCCTAAACCTAAACCTAAAGCCACCGCACAGCCCAAAATCGAGCTTGTTGACACTAAATGGATTATTGAAGACGTTGTTGACAACCACGATATCAGTATCAACGCTGAAATGGGCCAGAGTGTTCAAATTGACAACTGTCAAAACTGTACAATCCAGATCCACGGCAAATGCGCTACTTTCAACATGTCGAGATGTTCTAATGTTGGTTTACTGTCTGAAAACATGGTCGCTAGTTGTGATATTGTGAAATGCCAGTCTTTCGGTTTACAGATCACCGGAACTTTGCCTTCTCTTATGATCGATCAAAGTCATCAGGGATCTATTTACCTTTCTAAAGAAAGCCTTGATATCGACATTTTCACTTCGCAGACCTCGGCTATTAATGTAAACACTCCTGGTGATCTTCCTGGTGAGTTTACTGAGCATCCTCTAGCTGAGCAGATTGTTCATAACATCAAGAACGATAAGGTCGTTTCTACTGTCGTTAAACATGCCTAAACGCGCACACCTGTGTGTGTGTGTGTGCACACTAAGTGGTTGCGCACTAAGTGGGTATGCACTAAGTGGGTATGCACTACGTAGGTGCACATTTCGATTTCTATATTGCCCTTGTGTTAGCTATTTTACTGCGTATCACATCATAGCTCCATTGGTATACCAAATACAAAACGATCACAACTAAAGGCAACGTAAACATCAGCGACACAAACTGAAACTTACAAAATTGAGCGATTTCCCAGCCCAAAATAAGGTAACTAGGAAAAACAACCAGCATCAAAAACTTAGCAATGCTTTGTTGATGTGTCTCTACCCCCCTCTCCACCCCCCTTTTAAGCCTTTTCATGTACTTGCTTTCATGAAAACACGACTGGATATCAAACTGGAGTCCATACGGATTCAACAAGAAATCAGTATCTAAAACATCGATTTCAAGCTGCATGTCCCGCTCAATTAACATGTCTTTACTGTTATGAAATTTAACGAAACTGTCCCAATCACTGGTTCTAACTCGTGCTAAAAACGGCGTGACTGCGTAGTTACTGAAGTTCTCTTTATCACTGAAAAGCCGCAAGAATTTCGAGTAGTTTGCCGGATTGACTTTAAACACAATTGTTGTTGTGTCTCCTAAATTGATATCTTTGACTTGGAACTCTTGATTGAATTGGTTGCTGGATTCTTTAGTGTTTGTGAACTGTTTGAATACTTTGGGAGGTGAGTGGCATTTGAAAACAACGCCGTTTTCGTACTCGGTGAGCTCAATTGACGAAGTGTCAAAAACTGTGTATACGTGGATCAAATCGACTTTAGGAAGCCCGCAGATGTTGATCACTGATTGGTTAGTGGTTCTTTTGGTTGGATGGAATAACATTTTATAAGGTATCTATGAATTATTGGTGTATATATACATGTGTGCGTGCGCCATTGAGGCATTGAGGTGCGCCATGAGGCACAGTTTTCGTAGGCTTGTTAGGCGTATCGGTGTGGATAACATGGCGTGTATTAGGGTTAACGGTATGATTAGTAACCCCACCACCCACACACCAAACACATACCCACAGTACACTCAGTAGTGTATGCTACATAATATATAACACACTCTAAAAATACAATCTATAGTACACTCTATAGCACATATATACACTCATTTAGTACACGTAGATCTTCATTTTCCTCCACTCTGTATGTATACATGTGTGTGGGTGTATGTGTATGATTGGGTGGTGCAATATTAATTACATAATAAACAACTCCACATGAGCCCGTTCACAGAATGGCGTCCATTAGCCCCCGAAAAGCCCTCAATGAAATGCAAGAAATCTGTATCCACGCCTCTTGTTATTGATCTTGGATCGGCGAACACGCGTGTCGGGTTGAAATCCGAACTACGTCCCCTGCACGTCTTCCCCACACGTGCATCACGATTCCGCGATCGTAAATCCGGTGAGCAGCGTACCGTTGTTGGAAACGACATCCTCTTGGAAATTTTAGCACGCGCGAATTCTAAAACCCCCTTTGAAGCACAGCTTATCACGAATTGGGACGCCATTGAGAGTATACTCGACTATGCATGTCACCTGACCGGGTACAAAGGCAATAACACTATAATGCTGTCTACCCCCCCCCTCTACCCTCAAAGTATAAAATCCACATTTGAGGAATTACTTTCAAAAGGGTATAATTCAAAAGTTGAGTTCTTTACCGACACAGAAATGGCCGCTAAGTATGTTGCCAAAAAGTTCAACAAACAATCGTATTTGCATATCCATTTAGGCTCTGAAGCTGTTTACTTGACGCCCTTTGTGGATAACCAATTAGTGTTAAATGATTGCAAACGTATAAACTGGGCTGGTCGTCACGCAATTGAGTTTCTGCAGAACTTACTCGTGCTGAAATACCCGACTTTTCCGCAACCAGTTACTCAATTAGAAGTACAACAAATGTTCGAAAAGTACTGTTTTGTTGCTCCAGATTATAAAAAAACACTTACAAAGTTCATGGATATTGAGAAACTCAAAAAATTAGAGCAAATTGTTCAAATGCCGTTTCCTGAAAAGTTAGAAAAGGAAGAAAAAGAAAGAGAGAAAGACCAAAATCAAGTTTCTGAACGTCGTAAAGAAAGCGGAAGAAGATTACAAGAACAAGCAGCTAAAGCTCGTCAAGAAAAACTCGAAAAACAAGCCAGAGATCTTGAGAACATGAAATTATTCGTTAACAGACTCAACGAAATGGACGAATCAGACGCGATTTTTGAAGCCACCGAGCAAGGTTATACAAGTCTTGCTGATCTGCATAAAACTTATAAGTCTATGGAGACTCAATTGCGTCGGGCTAAAGGTGAAACAATTGAGGATACTGAACCTATAACTCCGCTTTTGAATGTGCCTGATGAGGAACTCAATGAACAGGAACTCAGTGCTAAACGCAGACAGAAACTTCTAAAAGCGAGTTATGATGCTAGACAAAGAATCAAGCAAGAAAAGTTATTTAAAAAAGAACAGGAAGAACGTGCTAAACGTGAAGAAGAAGAGTGGAGACTATCAGATTTGAAAGGATGGTCAGACAGTAAGAAAAAACGGCTTCAAGAAGTACTTAACATGATCAAAGAACGTGAAAAATTAAGAACCGATTCTAGACACAGGTTTAGACAAAGTTTAGAGATCGTTGAGGGTCAGTCTAAACGCAAGGAAACCGAAGATGAAGCGATTGCAAGGTTAGTGGAAACAGAAGCAGACAGTGGAGATGACGAGCCGGAAAATTTAGACGCCGAGGCCGAGTTTTTGAGAGGTGAGTTGCTGGAATTCGATCCAAGTTTCAGTTTAGAAGAGTTTGAGGGACGAAGAGACTGGCGTGATAGTACAGTCAGCAAGTTCTTATGGGGTGCACATACTTATGACCCTGAGAATATTGAGCAGCAGTACCAATTGAACTTGAATATTGAACGTGTGCGTGCAATTGAGCCGTTGTTTGATCCTTCAATGGTTGGTGTAGACCAGGCTGGTATTGCTGAGATAAGCACGAACTTCTTGCTTATGAACCCACTGCTTAATAATACAGTTATTCTTACTGGCGGTCTTGCTAATATTAAGGGACTTAAAAACCGGCTTTTAAGTGAATTAACTGCTAATTTACCGGTAGAGTCTAAAATTGAAATTTTAGTGCCTGAAAGGCCTGAATTGAGTGTTTTTGAGGGACTCTCTACATGTACTTAGGTCAGCATGTTTTACTCTCACACACCCCTTACATCTCCCGAACGTAGTACTCAGTACCTAGTACCTAGTACCTAGTACCTAGTTTGGTTGGGTTAAGTTAAGTTGTGCGATTAGTAATTCACATGTACATTGCTTATGGCATACAACGACTATATTAACCAGCTTGTGTTAGACTTCCTTGCATGCACAAACCATGAAATCGAAGCTATTGAGTTTCAAAATCAGTGCTCTGATTTAATAATTGACCGCGGGTTATGTACTTTGCGTATTGAACTCCGTAAATTGCTTAGTTCACACGATTTCTCTAAAATAATCGATTTAGTGCTTGAAAATATCCCTCCAACTTCAAAACGTGCTTCAGTAATAATTAATTTACATTTAGCGCGTATTCTCAATTTACAAACTCCAATTGAGCAAACTGTTTCTGAAATCAAGTCTCATTGCATTCCATTACTTAATACACTGTCTCCACATGAACAAAATGTAAGCAAAAATTTAATGGATCGGGCTATGGTTTACTTACTAAAACCGGAACTAGAACCTCAATTAGAAAGCGATTTGAATTTGGTGGTTGAGTTGCATAATTTAACGACTTCAGAACGCGAGCGTGAGGGAAGAGACATTTTCAAGAAAATCGCAGCTATCGGAGATTTCTTAGATTAAAATTCTCTTAGATTAAAATTCTCTTAGATTAAAATTATTTAGAATTTAAAAAATTAAAAAATTGAAATTAGTGTTGCAAAAGTGGAGGGGTCAGGTAGTAATAATAGTAAATTAACGTCTGCCTTTCTTCTTGTTCTTCTTCTGCTCCTTAGCACGCTTCTTAGCGCTATTAGAGAGTTGTTTAGGGGCGGGTTTCTCCTCGGCTTCGGCAGTTTCGGTGGCCTTAGCCTCAGCTGCATTAGAAGATTCAGAAGATTCAGTAGACTCTTCTTTAGGCTCAGTAGGCTCTGCAGTGATAGGTTCTGCTGCCTTGGTAGCTTCAGTCTCTGTCTTGGATTCAACAGCAGGGGCCTTAGCGGGTTCGGTTATAGGCTCAGCGGCTTTAGAAGCCTCAGTGGGGGTCTCAGGGTCCTCAGTAGGAGCGGCAGCGGGAGTCTCAGCGGCAGCGGGAGTCTCAGGGGCCTTAGTCTCAGGGACGGCAGCCTTAGTCTCAGGAGTAGCAGCAGGTGCAGCGGCCTCCTTAGCCTTAACATTCTCAACTCTCTTAGCCTCATTCTCTTCAGCCTGTTTCAACTCCTTGAGTTTTCTGTCTTCAGCCTTCTTCTCTTCCTCAATTTTAGCCTTTCTCTCAGCCTCTAATTTAGCCTCACGATCAGCAACTTCCTTAGCTTCCTGATCTGCTATTTTCTGAACACGCTCAGCCTCCTTTTTAGCGAGCTCGGCCTTCTCTTCTAAAATTTTAGACTCAGCTTGCTTCTCTTCTAATTCAGCCTTCTCCTTAGCATCTTTAGCGTCTTGTTCACGGCGCTCTTTAACGCGCTGTTCTGCCTCGAATTTCTCCTTAGCAGCCTCCTTAGCAGCCTCACGAGCGACGTTATTCGACTTGTGCTTAGCGTCAACCTCAGCATGAAGCTTCTGAAGACGAGCAACAGCGTCTTTACGGTACTGGCGGTCTTCAGGAGTAGAAACATTGATGTCGTCTAAAGCAATGGTTTTAGCAAGCAAAACCTCACTTAAAACGTGGTACTCCTCGCCAGCTTTCGCGGGCTCCTGAGGAGCAAAGTGGTGGAGGTATAAATCAAGACGCTTACCAATACTGGTGTCCATATCAGTTAATACCTCGTCAATCTGCTGTTTAGGAGTCAAGGATTTGACGATTTTAGAAGCCACGAGCTCAGATTTCGTAGTGATTCCGTAGCTCTGTAAACTACTGCCATCTGTAAGAATTTTTTTACTCGGCAACAGAGCAATCTCGAGCTGGGGGGGGGGGACGCTAACGGTAGCGGCAAGACGCTTACGAAGGGTGTCCACTTTGATGCTTTTGTCGGTTTCAAAGTCGCTGTGTGCGAAGGGCACTTTGACAGTACGCGTGTCGTACTTTACGTGGACGTGTTTGATCTGATTAGACCTGAATATACTCAGAACTGATCCCATTGTTGAGTAGATTAAGGTGGGTTAGTGTTTGCTTATTAACGAAACGCAGTGGCGTATACACTTAGAAATTAAGGCGGGGATTAGTAGTGACACTAAACAGGTTAGCAGAATTTGGACTGTTGTGGAAAGCAGTAGAAAGGGGGTCGGAGATGAGGAAATGTATTTGAGATCAATTTGTTGGTGAATTTGCTGGGTCTCATTATAATATAATTTCATGCTGTCTAATTTTTTTTTTTTTCTATTTGGTCTATAATTAATCAATTGCAAGGATGGATGGGCAAGAGGGGGGGGGGGAGAATAAGTGAAAACTTTAATGCGAACCAGTGGAAAGAGATCGGCCGATATTTCAGGTTTTGAATGCCAAACTGTGTATAGTGTTCACATAATTGGACGGCCCTTGCCCGTACCCTAACCTTGATGTACCCAGGATTGCCGATTGTTATAACCACATTTTGCGATTGCTCATCTAGGCAGAACAACAAGTTCTAAACGAGGTTCTGGTTTATTAAATAGATGGATATTTAATTATGAGGTGGTATGAGTTAATAACTGTTTATTTGGAGGATCTTATCTGAGTAAGTTTTAATCGGTGTACATGTATGTATGCGTACATGTATGATATGTACATGTATGATATGTACATGTATGATATGTAGATATCTGGGATCTTCTAGATGTGTTATACCTAACCATAGATATTCTAACGGTATTAAGTTTAATGCAGTGCGCGCCCTCTTCTATTAATATACATCTACATTTTTACCTATATGTATTTGTGTGTGCCCATGTGTGCCCACGTACGCACAGTCCTATCTAAATTTAGCTTACTCAATCACAGAGTTACGTAAGAACCTATTATTACGAATTTCGAATTCACCGCTTATAAAATCAAAATTCAATACAATGAGCACTAAAGAGACAGCCCAGCCTACATTCACTCAAAAAGCAAGAGCAGTCCTTTCTGGTCCTCTTAAACCTATTGCTATAAACATTGCTCTCTTCGCTGCTGGAGTTGCTTTCCTTAACTCTCCTGCATCTGACTACCTCGCCCCTGATTTGTAAAAAGTAAACACACACCCACACACCCACACACTTGATCCATAAATTTTAAATGTTTATTTGTTAGCTTTTAATTTTATTTACTTTTTATTAAATTTTCACGCCTTCGCCTTGACTAAATTGTCAAAAGCAGCACCGAATTTCTGTTTTAAACTTTTATAACTGATGACAATTCGTGTTTGTCCATCAGGAGAATTCAAGAGTAAATTTTCGTCGATCCCCGCATCCAGCTTATTCAAGCACACTAAACTATGTGCCAAGTTCAAACTCGGTTTGTTTTCCGATGTCTTTTGGTGGAACACATACTCCAAAAACAAAGTCAGAACGTAATTAGGAGATGTTGGTAAATAGCTTTCCGCAGAAATAACTGTTTGTAATTTAGCAAGTAACCTCACTAGCCTTCCATTTTCTAACTCTTTGGCTAAACTGTCCTCTAAACTATCAACCTCTGCTAATGCGTTGTCAGCAAGTCTGAAGATCTGAGGAGTTAACAAAGCGTCAATTCTTTCCTTGTCTTTGGTTTCTAAAGCGTCAACAAGTTCGTTTAAACCAGGAGACACAATTGTCAACCTTTCACAAAGTTCTTTCATTAAACTTCCGAACCTTGCATAGTCCCCATCAAACCGTTCAGTGGTTGGTGGTTGGTAATTCAAAATGTCTTGAGCAGCCAGTGTTGAGAGTCTGACGCGATTTTCACTAGTGAAAAGCACATGTTTAGCCGACAAAACTTCACCAACAACCAATTGTCTGCGGTGGATGCTCAATAACGCAGAATAGATCTGCGCAGCAATTGTCCACAGAGACTGGTCAGTAGGGTACCGTAACTGGTTTAGAGGTTGGGCTAGCGGCCAGTACTCATAAACAACAACTAAACTTTGCAAGGTGTCGGTGTTGCTTTGGTTGTTAAAGGCAAGTGTGGTAAACGCTTCCACAACGTTTACACAACTGGCGTTTTGAACACGTTTCCACTTGTTAGTGACTTGCAATGCGAATTCGTTTTCATTATTGATTTCGAATCCGTCAATTCTCAACAGGCAGTAAGTTTGACCGTTGAAATGGGACACCGCTTTATAATGGTAAGTCTTGCGGTTGAAAATCTGCTCGTCAGAGTGGCCAGGACCTAAATCCAGCGGCATGAGCGAGTGGTACACGTGGACAAAATCAGGCAGCGATGTGGTGGGCATAACTTGTAAAGTTGCCTCGTTGCGGTTGATCAGTTCCTGGCGTTTAGACTCGCTAAGGAAAAGGTCTGCTGTGACGCGTTCATGGGGTTTAAGTGGGTTAAGGCGCGACCTGAAGGGTGTGGGCGCGAATTGGTGGTATTGAAGTGGGTGTAGGGGGGGGTGGTACAGCGAGGCAAGCTGCAAAGCGTCTTGGGGTGGGGGGGGCGTGGAGGGGAGAGACTGGGGGGTAAAAGAAGCGCTGGGGCTGTATTTGCGGACGGGGGGGGCAAATGTACGGCTGGGGTTGAATTTCTTGGGTTTAACGCTCGATTTAGGCGAGTGCATTACCATTATTATCTGTTATGAGCATCCACTACGTTGGAGTGTACGAATGTTAGGTAAGTGGGGGGGCCACTTACATTAAGATGGGACATACAATGCGAGTGTACAACGAGTACAATGTGTACAATGTGTGCAATGTGTGTAATGTGTGCAATGTTAAATGTGAGTGAAGGGTTAACATTCTGTTGTTAATTCTTTGCTTGCTGCTTTTTTATTGAACGGTTGATAGAAATATGTATGGCATTTAGTGTGGGAGGTATTTACGTATCACAGTGAAGTAATTACGTACACACATTTTGTATAGTAAGCGATTAACCGTTAAGTACCAACGATGTACATACATAACTCGTTTTGTTAATAAAAAGATACATATACTCTTATAAAAAATCTAATTGCATCCATTTTATATATCTCGATCAATTCTTTCATTTCGTTTTTTTGAAAATCTGCTTACCGTTTGATTACCGTTCATTAGCCTAGAATGACGGAATTCCAATTGATTTCGAATAATTATGTCGCTGCACAATTGAAATGTGACGCAATATCCATATAGGGTAAGGTTTATGCAAGGCAACATTTAGCGATAATCTGATAGCCTTCAATGCATGCTAAAAAAAGAACATGAAAAATGAACTTCTATTCTGCAATTCTAATCTACGTGTTTAAGAGTATAATTATCGTTTTTTCTTTGCAATTTCCGTATTTAGTTATTGAAAGTGTGGTTCAACGAGATACCAAAGATTACAGTGGTAATCATGAGTCTTATCTTATCACGTCATTATCATGATAACTACGAGTCATTTTTGAGTACTATTTAAACGCGCTAAACACATGAAATTGAGAACCCAGAGGCATTGGTTAGTTTCTTCTCTTTTTTTTTTAGTAAAAAAAAAGGAAAAAATACATATAAACTTATAAACTATGGCTGATACAACTAGTGGGTCTGATTCTGATTCACAAGGTCACGAACCTAAAGTCGTTAAGACATATACAAGCAAAGAAATTACCTATGATATTGGACTCATCCAAGAAAGCAAAGACGCATTTATTGGTGAAGTTTCTGATGAAGATTTCGAAACAATTGCTGAGCATCTCAACGATAGATCACTTGAAGAAGCTCAAGAAATCCTTCGTGAAGCAGTTGTTTACCATGACGGAGACTTCAATATTGGTGCTGAGTACCTGAAATTCCTTGACGCAATCTCTCTTGGTCCTATTAATGACCAAACCGAAGAGCAGTGGGCAGCAATCGTTAAGTACCACGCTTTTCTAATCAAAGATTGGTCAATCTACCCAGCAGTACGGTCAGTTACTAAACCAATTGACGAGGAAGAGTTCGAGCACTACGAAAACATTCGTGTTTACTTTAATTCTATCTTCTGGTCGTGTGCAGGATCCGTTTTAGCAACTTTTTTCGCAGTTCGTTTCCCTTCAATTTCGCTTTCTAGTGTTGCGGTACAGATCTTGATTTCGTACACCGGTAAGATATTCGAGTTCATTCCGGACTTTACGATCCCAATTGGGTTCAAAAGACGTCTGCATTTCGGTGGAGGTAAATGGAATTTCAAGGAACAAATGCTGGCAACTTGTGGAATGGGTGTAGGTAACAGCTCGCCTTACTCACAGTATGTGGTTTTAGCAATGGCTAACCAGTATTTCTACAACTACTCAGAGGCTAATAATTTCGGGTTTATTATTTTGCTCACTTTGGCTACTAATTTAATGGGGTTCGGACTCTCTGGATTGTTCAGGGTGTTCCTCGTTTATCCTACTAGACTGTTGTGGTATGGCGTGCTTCCCGGTATCCAGTTGTCCCGTACTTTAGTAGGTAACGAAGAAAGAAGGCCCGTTAGACACGATGTCGATACTTCAGATGATGTACACAGTGAGAAGAGTACGGAGAGTGTTTACAACCCCTCACTTTTAACTAAATTCAAGAGCAGTGGTTTGATCTACGCTTACTACCTTTATAAACTCATTCCTGGTCTTCACCCTACCCCCGCAATGTTAGCAGAAGCTGGTGCTAGAGACCGGATCAACGGTTGGTACTTGAAAGGCTGGGAATTTTTCTGGCTTTTCTCGATTTTGGAGTTTGGTTGGTACTGGATCACTGATTTCTTGTTTTTGTTCCTTGGCTACTTCGACTGGGTAGCGTGGATTGCTCCTCATAACAACAACTTGCTGGCTATTTGTGGTGTTAACAACGGTTTAGCAGTCAATCCTTTCCCTACTTTCGACATTTCACTGGTTACCCCGTCTGCTATGGTCACTCCATTCCACAGTACACTTAACACCATCACTGGTATGATTATTGGGTTCCTAGTAATTGTTGGTTTGTGGTACAAAAACACAAGTTACACTGCATATTTACCGATCAATTCTAACACTCTTTACGATAATGAAGGCAACAGATTCCAAGTTGCTAACCTTCTTAATGAGAATCATGAATTAGACCAAGAAAAGTACCAGAACTATTCGTTGCCGTTTTGGTCAGCTGGAGCTTTGGTTTCCTACGGTTCATTTTTCGCTTTTTACCCGGCAATCATCATGTACTCAATTCTTAATTACACGGGGATTTTGTGGTACTCCATGAAAGTGTTTGGAAAGGCGATTATCCACCCAGCTGGTGTTTTGAAGCAGTTCGATGATAGATTCACTAGAGCTCAAAGGAAGTACAAGGAAGTGCCTGAATGGTGGTACCTTTTGTTTTTAGCAATTTGTCTTGGTATGGGTATTGCCTGTGTAGAACACTACAAATTCACTAATACTCCAGTATGGACGATTTTCTTTGGAATTGGACTGTCTGCGGTATTTATGATTCCTTGTGGTATTCTGTATGCTACTACAAACACCCAAGTCATCATCAACGTTCTTTACGAACTTATTATTGGTGTCACAAATGAGGGTAATGGTCAAGCACTTATGGTTTCTAAGGCATTTGCAACCAACTTTATGGCGGAAACAGACAACTTTATCAGCAATTTAAAGCAGTCTCATTATGCTGGACTGGCTCCTCGTGCTATGTTCAGAATCCAGATTGTCACTTGTATTTGTGTCTCGTTTGCCCAAGCAGGTCTTATGTTCTGGCAGAGCACTCCGGGATCTATTAAGGACATGTGCAGCCCTAAGGCGGCTGCTACTACTAAGTTCACTTGTCAAAGCATTAGAACTTACTTCAATGCTGCTGTTCAGTGGGGAACAATTGGTCCTCGTAGGGTCTTTGATGGATTGTACCCGAACATGCGGTACACTTTCGTTGTTGGTGCTTTGATTCCTATTCCTTTTTACTTCGCTAGAAAGTTATTGACCCATTACTCAAGAAAACAGAAGTGGGGATCATACAAGGAGGGTGCCTCAAGGTTCAGAAACTTCGTTTATATTCGGTACTTGTTGAGTTGTGAATGGTTTAACAGTGTTAACGAGTTGTTGCTGATCTCTGGTGGTATTCAATTCGCTCCTTATAACTTCCTTTACTACTGGCCTCAGGTATACATTGGTTTGGTTTTCCAGGTTTTGATTCCTCGTTACTTCCCTAAATGGTGGCAGAAATATAACTACTTGTTGTATGCTGCTATTTCCGTGGGGTACTCGTACTCAGCTTTGATTATGTTCTTTGCAACTAGTTATACTCACAGTGCTTCTGTTGACTGGTGGGGGAACGGAACTGGAATTAGCTTGACGTCTGAACCTCGTTTGGATACTACTGGTGTTCCTGATGGGTACTTTGGTCCGAGAAAGGGCACGTACCCGTAATTTACCAACCACTACTATAATTCTATTTATAACTTCTAATACTAATACTATACATACGATACGTAATGAATGAAATAATGATAACAGGTTCTACATCTTTCCAATTGCTTCTTTGTCTATTTTCTATCTTTACATTCACTTGTTGTTCTTATGTATTCACTTAGATCTTAGTTTTAACTGGTTCATGGCAACCCTATTATTTCATATGCACGTTAATTAATTCCGTACCCATGCCCGAACCTCTGCATATATACATGCATTACTAATACAGTTGAAAAGAAAAAGACCTTTGAAAAGACCGGTGAAATATAAACAGTGGCTGTGGCTGGATATTATTACATAAATCAACTCCTTCTAACACTAACATCAACAGTTAAGAAAAAAAATGCCCTACCTAGTAACCGGAACCAGCAGTGGAATTGGCGAGTACATCGTCAAACATCTTCTTGAGTCAACTAACGAACCAGTTATCGGCGTTAGCCGTAGACAACCTCCTAACTACGGCCCTCAGTACCAGCACATTCAAGGTGACCTCACTGATCAAAAAACCGTTGAAAAGATTGTCGGAATCGTTGGTCCTAAACTTGACGGTGTTGTGTTCAATGCCGGAATCCTTGATATTTCTAAAGTCGCTAACCAGGATATGAACAAGTTCAAACAAGTTTTTGATGTTAACTTGTTCTCTGTTGTGTCCCTTACCCAAGCACTTCTTCCTGCGCTTAACGCCGCTAAAGGACGTGCAGTTTACGTAAGTAGTGGTGCATCCGTTTCTGGGTATGGTGGATGGTCAGCCTACGGCGCGAGTAAGGCTGCTTTGAATTTAGTAGTTAAAACATTAGCTGTTGAAGAACCAAATGTTACTTTTGTGTCTGTTGCTCCTGGTGTTGTTGATACTCCTATGCAGACCTCAATTAGAACCGAGTACATTCCTAAGAACCAAATGACTGAATCTGACACTTCTACTTTCAAGACTTTGAAACAGGATAACAAATTGGTTAAACCTGAGGACTCTGGACGGTTATACGCTAATCTCGCCCTTCGTGTTAGTCATGATATTAGCGGTCAGTATTTCCGTTACACCGATCTTAACGAATATGCTTGAGATACAGAAATATGTACTTATATAAATTTCTTTTTCACCTTTTACATCCACTTGCTGTTCTTGCAGATCTTGCTGTTCTCATTGATCTACACACATAATGCACTTTTAATCTCCCCGCATTCCCAAAATGACCCACCACTTACTAATCAACATCAAATCTACTAATTCTGATGGAATATCTGAACGACGACGAAGGTAATCATTTAGATCTTGAAGCCACGCTTTTTGATCAAACAATCGAGCAAACAGTTCGCGCAAGTCCCTACATTCAAATCCACGATACACCACTCCTCTCACCGCAGAATTTAACGCCCTATACTTACCCCCAGGAGCCATTCAATTTAGACGAAAATGCCACTTTAGAAACTTCCCTTGACACACAGGACCCCGCAGAGGTACACAATTATACTAATTATAATTCATACAATTCTTACCACTCACGTGGATCCGTAGGATCAATTGGCTCTTACACACCTGAAAGCAACTACGGCTCGCTACCTAATGTCACTACCAGCAAAATATCCAAACCAAGCCCCAATCCAAGAACCAATAATAATAATGTCCAGTTAGATGACGAATTTATTTTAGGAGAACCTGCAGCGGCAATTGGTGTTCCTGATGATGATTTAGACGACAGACTGCGAAACGCATTAATAGCTACGTCAAAGGCCACGTCACACCATGCATCCAGAAGAGCTTCTACAAGTTCTAATAGAAGCACATCTTGGATCTTGCCCCGTCGTTCTAGCCAGTCTCAGGCTTATACCAGTCATAGTGCAGGTCCATCACCGTTAATTGTTGCTGAAGACAGCAAGGAACATCGTGTTAGTAAACGTCAAATACATAAACTTGCCGAGCAAGAACGACGGAACCGTATGAACACCGCAATTTCTAATTTAGCATCGCTTCTTGATTTAGGACCAGATAAGTCTGCGAATAGCAAGGCTGCTACTGTTGAACGTGCGTCTACTTATATTAGACAGTTGCAATCACAAGTATCTGATCTGAAATTAGAAATTGCACATTTAAAACAGGAGAAATCAGAGGGTAATGGTGGTGTGTAGCGTTTAGGGTTAGGTCACAGCCATTCTATTGGCACTTACCAAATTTCGTAATTTACATGATTTGTCATTTGTTATGTCACTTGCGTAATTTGTAAGTTGTTTTCCAATTACTAATCATAATTACTGCAGCACGAACTATTCATACAAAGTTCTGTTTACCATTTATTTATAAAAAAATCAGTACATGAGCTTCCGTGTAAAAGTAGCTCTACGTGTAAGACCCACTACACCATCAAAGCAACAACAACAAAAACATGATGACGAAAATGACAATGTTATACCCACATGTGTTCAAACAAATTCCAATGAAATATCAGTAATCAGTCCTAATCAATCCAAACCAGACAGGAAATTCGCATTTGACACTGTATTTGACTCTAAAACCCCACAAGAGACTGTTTATAAAACCATTGGTCGTGATTTAGTCAATCATGCTTTAGAAGGCTACAATTCCTGTTTATTTGCTTATGGTCAAACAGGTTCTGGTAAAACTTTCAGTGTAGTTGGCACGCCCACAGATCCTGGATTAGTGTACAGAGTTTGTAAAGACATTTTCAATTTAAAAACTGAGAATAATATGAACACCGCATGTACCGTGCGTTTAAGCATGCTTGAAGTTTATAAAGAACGCATTCGTGATTTATTTCAACTTTCAGCTATTCGTAAACTTCGAGGTGTTGGTGACAAATGCTATGTTGAGGATTTAGCTGAGATTACTGTTAACTCTGTTGAGCAGGTTGAACAGTTAATCTTAAAGGGAGCAAAGTCACGTGCAACTGCTGCCACTGACGCTAATGACCAGTCAAGCAGATCACATGCTGTAATAACGTTGAAAATCACTCAACAACGACCACAACAGGATGATCCGTTTAAAACCGAGGAAGTTGTTTCCTCAATTAGATTAGTGGATTTAGCAGGTAGCGAACGTGCTGGTGCTAATAGTAATACTGAACGTGCCCAGGAGGGAAGCAGTATTAACAAATCACTGGTCTCCTTAGGACGAGTTATTCATACAATTGCCCAGCTTTCTGAGAATCCACAGGCTAACTTATTAGTTCCGTATAGAGACAGTGTCTTAACAAGATTGTTGCAGTCCAATTTAGCAGGCAATTCTAGAACCACGATGCTGGCATGTGTTTCTGGATCAATTGAGAATTACGACCAAACAGTTTCTACATTAAGGTACGCAGATCAAGCTAAAAAATTAAAAACTTCTGCCGTTCAAAACAAGGAAATGCTAACTGAGGCTGATCAAAGCGCTAGATTAGCTAAACTACAGTCTGAACTGCTAGCTTTAAGACAGCAATTAGACCAGGAAAGGAGCAGTTCACAGTTGCAAGCAGTTTTGAAATTTTATGAAGACCAAGCAGCGCGTGAACAAGTACGAATTGCTGTTTTAGAAGCTCAAAAACAAACAGCTGAGAACCAGCATGTACAATTAGGAAATTTCTTACGTGAGCACTTATCTACCACATCAACCACCACTGCCAGTAATTTGAAAACGGATTTGGCTAATTTAGAAACTGAGTACTTGGATTTAAAGAGTTTAAGTTCAGAAACTCAGCAGAATGTTCATAATAAATTTTTGAAATGGAGGGGTGTTCTATGATGCGTACATGTTATTCTGCAACTCTACATGTTATTCTATGTGAGCTGCCTTTATTACATCATTACCCACCCACATGTCCCACATGAGTGACGAATTACAGATCATAGAAGTAGACCTTCCTAACCCCACTCAATCCTTGATTATTGATACTTTAAAATCTACTAATGAACCTAAAGAAACCCTTGCTACATATTTAAAAACAGAACTAGAAAAACATGGTGGCGTTTGGCAGTGTGTGGTTGGTTGCGACTTTTCGTCGAGTATTTCACACTCTTCACAAAGTTTTATATTTATAAAGTTTAGAGGTTTTTACGTTTTATTATTTAAACAATCTAATTAGCTTTACACTGTTTTATGTACTATGTATTATGTACTATGTATTATGTACTCTACGCATGTGTAGATCGCTTACATTATACAACACATACCAGTGGATAATGGATTTCGAGGATAACAACCCCCTGAGTGCTGCTGATCAGCAGTCTCCTCGTCCAATAATCACAGACACCAACACACAAATTGTTGACAAAATCACTATTTCAGTTAGTCAAGCTCAAAGTAAGCAACGATCATACATTGAGTACACCATAAGACTCTCCCCCACACTGACTGTTCGCCGTCGATTTTCCGACTTTTTCAGCCTTCACCAGCTTCTTCGTAAACAATTCCCCTGTGTGCTTGTTCCACCAATTCCTGAGAAGCCAGGGTTAGGCGATTTAGCCCACCATTTAACGACATCAGATGAGACTGATTTAGTCAAAATCAGGAAACACGCATTAGCATTATTTTTAAACAGATGCAAAGAAATCCACTGTATTAACAATTGTGATCTGTTTAATCAGTTTCTAGACCCTAAAATCGTATGGTCTAACGTCCTTTCTTCTAAACATGCTTTACAACTCAATACTAACCCGTTAAAACTGCCACCAGATGGTTCAGAACCGAGTTTGATGCATAACTTTCTACCAATTGTGCCTGCTCCTAAAAAGCTACCTGTCAAGGAAGTGGAGAATGCGAATATAAGCCTGGAAAAACACGCTCGTAAACTTGTTTCTAAAATCAGAAAATTAGGCACTGAATACGGCGATCTAAGTAAAGATTTAAACACCCTTGGTTTGGAATTCAATTCAACATCTCTATCATTTTTTCCAATTGCTGAAAAAACCAGTTTGATTTTTGATTCTGCTCATAAAAACACTATGGCTCTTAATAACGGTTTGTCAGACACGTTCGTTTGTAAACTAACAGAAAACGTCCAAATGACCGCCACGGCAAGAAGTATTACCCAGTACAAGGAACAAAGGTATTCCCAGATCAGCGTTTTAGAAAAAAAACTAGAAGATCTTAAACAAAGAGTTGCGTATTTAGAGTCATTACCAAAGCAAGCGAGAACCACCAACGTGAACAAAAGCTTTTGGGATACTGCTTGGGGAACCATAAGCGGTCAAACTGATCCTGCCGTGGAATTGCGCGATAATTTGAGTTTTATCGAACGGTACGAATCCGTTTTAGAAATTGCGAAAAGAGAGGCAGGAATTGCTGCTGAGATCGTTAAATCAGAATTGGAACGGTATGAAGAGATTCGAAAGGAAGAAATCGAAGAGTATTCGACTCAATTCGTGAAACAGCATATAAAATGGGCAGAAAGCAATTTAGAAGTGTGGAAAGAGGCTAAACGGGCTTTAGGAGAAGCGTAGGGGCATGCATGCATGCACGGTATATATGCACGATACATGCACGATATATGCAATATGTGCATTCCTTAAATTACTAAGAAAATATGTCATCCCCGTATACACACCATCTACCATGTTATAACAGAACGTAAGTACACCACATAATAATACATCGTATATACACGCATATACACATATTTATACCCACCTACGCATTTATACACACACACACATATACACACACACACATATACACACATATACGCACATATACACATATTTACAGGCACCTGGTAAAACTTGCCCTTACCCACATCAAAACAAACAGTACTTACCGAATCAACAAATAAACACATAAAACCCAAACACCTAATCTAACACCACAACTTTCCACACTTAAGACTTAAATGGGACGACCTCTTCTTCGCGACGATGTCCCGATCGGACAATGTAAAGTACGTGCACTTTACTCCTGGTCAGGGGACACCCCCCAAGACCTCGGATTCGTTGAGGGTGACATTATCGAAGTTCTAAACACTGGCGACGGCGATTGGTGGACAGGCAAGTTACAAAGAAACAAAACAGTTGGGCTTTTCCCCCGTAACTTCGCCGAGTACTGCAACAGAAACCAGGAAACAATGTCCTCATCGAAATCTCCTAAACTGCAAAAACTTAGTAACTACGCCTACGTTTCTGATCCAACAGAACACACTGCGGTTACATTAACTGATTTGCAGATCCCGGAACCGAAATCTAGTTTGTCAAGTTCCCAATCTGCTCAGGATTTTCTTAACGATGTTTCTCAACAACTCAACGGGAAGTTCTTGAATGATATCGATTTAGATGCCCACCCTGAGGAATTGCGCACTCCTGAACTGGCAAACAAGGAGTTTACGGAGCCTTTACGTCCAAAATCGAATTCTATTCCGCTTTCTCACCTTGATACGAGTAAGTTTGACATTAGTGAGTTGACTGTTGATACCACCACATCTGCACACACGGGGACCCCGTCAGGGTCGCCGTCAGGGTCGCCATCAGACAGCCGCACAGACACTCACACGGGCACCCCATCTGAAGCCACACCTGGCACACCTGGCACACCTGTAGGCGCGGTTGACACACCACCTGTACCCCCCCCACATACTGTCTCCCTTAACAGCAGTAGATCTAGCAGACACAGCGCTAGATTACAGGAACTGCGTTCTTCACTATCTCAATCACAATCCAGACATTCTTCTAGTTCGAGTAAGAGCAGCAGACAAGGATCTTATAGTCTTCGCGCAAGTTCTATTATTAGTGAAACAGACAAGACTAATCAGAGTAGCGCACTCACTGGTCCTGTTCTGCGTAGAAATGCGCCGGCACCACAGGGTACACCACAGGGTACACCACATGGTACACCACACAGTACAAGTGTACAAGGCACAAGTGTACAGAATGCACCACAAAGCGATGCACATGATACTTTCAGGAAGTCCTCCGAGATATCACGCCTGACAATGCCCGTATCACCTGTTCTTGATCAAGAAGTCCCCTTCTCAAGTAACACACTTTCAGTGCGTAAAATGAGATCTAAAGCAGCCCAACAAGACGATTCTGATTATGTTGAACGCCCATCGTTTTTAGAAAAGTTATTCCCTAAAAACAGCCAAACTTCATTACTTAGAAGAACGTTTTCGAAATCCAGTCATAAAAGCAGCAAAAGTGTCAAAAGCAGTAAGAGCAGTAAGAGCAGTAAAAGCGTTAAAAGTGTTACTACAAAGTTGAAAAATTTCAAGAACTTGTTTTCTAATAAACACCAAACTACCGACACCGATTTGTTTCCTGCCAATCCATCTAAATCAAGTTTTGAGGCCGTAAGCCCTATAATTCCAAAAAACGAGACCGCCGGGTTTGGTAGTGCCAAATTTGATGCTGAACCCTTAGGCGGGAAATGGGTACAAACAAGAAGAGACCTTTACAGAGCGCGTTCTTTAACTTCTAGAGATGTTCAAAAACGGCGGAAGGAGCTTGCTTTACAAGGAATCAACGACCGAGACCTTGTTTCGTTTCTTAACGAACAGTGCCGTGCAGATTTAACTGACTACAGACTCATGGAGTATATGGAAGTTGATCATGCAGTGATGTCGATGTCTACTTGGCCACAACTGATGACACCAGCTGTCTTTGCAAGCAGCCGGATCGGACGCCATTTCAGTAATCCTTTGGATCGTGTTCGTGCGGTGTTTTTACTGTGTGCAACTAGAATTGCTCATGTTGGACACACGGAGAGTTTGAATGTGATGCAGTCTAGACAAGCAAACAAACAGCAGCTCGCCCAAGTTGTTCAGGATATGCTTACTTCTTTAGACGTTGAGAGTTTAGTTATTCCGGGGCATATTAGACAGTTCAAGGACCAGTGTATTACGAGTACTGAACATTACTGGAATGCCGTAAGGGTTAATAATGAGTGGAGGTTTATTGATTCGTGGATGGCAAGCGAAAATATTGAATATTTACATGCCAGTGCACACGACAGTGCACACGACAGTGCACATGGAGCCAGCACTGCCGACGACACAAATGTAGACCTCTTCTATTTCATGACACCACCCGCTCAACTAGTCTACTCGCATATCCCGCTTTCTGAAAAGCACCAATTCCTTACTCAAAGCGTTCCTACATCAATTGCTGCCTTACTACCCCTAGCTTCCCCCTCTGCATTCGCTCATAAAGTGCTATTCACTGATTTCTGGTTAGGCCGTACCCGTATTTCAGATTTAGAAGTTTGTGAACTTCTTCTTACTGCTCCGTTTCCTGATATGGACATTGCCGCCTTTATTTGCGGCCAAAAAGCGTTGGCTCAGCCTACGTATATTAACAACCAGCGCATTTTCAAAGTAAAAGCGTTTTTACCGCCTAAAATCAAGCACGGAGTTCTGGAAATTTTCGCGATCAATAAAACATCAAATCAGCGCAAAATGGAGAAACTCTGGGATGTTGAAATCAGGCTAGTTAGCGGCAGCGATAAAAACGCTCCTTATGAATTTGTTACTAGGTTCCCATTAGCAACTAGTGATCTCTATATTTTAGAGCCACAGTGTAAATCATTAGGAGGCGGAGACACTTATACCTTTAAAATCGAGAATTTCCCCACTGAACAGTTTCCTCAGCAGCCACAAATTGCTGTACAGTCGCCTTCAGGAAGACTAACTAGACTTATACCACAAGGCACTGATGCTCAAGATACGTTTAAAACGGTGTTAAAGACATTAGAAGTAGGAACCTGGAGAGGTGTTACAAAAACAGAGAAAACATGGACGCCTTTTTGTGAGTGGTTTGTTGCGTAGATATATATGTATGTATGTATGTTATGTTATGTGTTATGTGGTACATTAGTATACATGTGATATGTGTGATGAACCACTGATGCACGATTACCAATCATGCAAGGATCTCCAGAACAGGTTGTTGATGAAATCGCCACATCTCTATGTGAAGAGTACTTAAAAACAAACCCCCAATTACAAACACAGTCTAGATTTTATACACCACCACCTAAACTAACTAATAACTGTTCGGAATCCGATCTGCATGAATTAGCATCTAAAACGAAATCTATAAAAATACACAATCGTAAACTAATTGGCGCATGGCACTACCCTAAAATGGACGAAAACTGCCCTATCTGTTTTGAAAACTTGAATTCAGTTTGTGATACGTGTATTCTGACTCCAAACAGAAAGTGCTATATTCTTGTTGGTGTTTGTAACCACAAATTCCATCAACACTGTTTGAATAAATTAGAGGGGAATAATTTGTGTCCGTTATGTAGACGGCCGTGGGTCACTGAGTTGTCTCTTTCTTTAGATATGTAGTGTGTGTGTGTATGTGTGTGGTATATGTATTGGGTATGTGGAACAATTGTGTGTGTTTACGTGTGTATTGGGTATATACACAATTGTGGTACTTACGTATGTGTACAACTGTGTATATATGTGGTATTTACTTTACTTACGTATGTATTGGCATGTGTACTTACGTATGTGGTATGTATTGGTATAGGTACGTGGTATGTGTTGACTAACGTCCTTACTAACCTTCTCATGCCCGCTCATAAATGGCTAGAGACCGTTAAAGAATGTCGTTTTCTTAATGAAAACGACATGAAATCGCTGTGCGAAACAGTGAAAATGCTTCTTATGGAAGAAAGCAATGTCCAGCCCGTAAGCTCTCCAGTAACAGTCTGTGGAGACATCCACGGCCAATTCCACGATCTGCTTGAACTGTTCCGCGTAAGTGGCGGGTTTCCCGACGACGTGAACTACATTTTCATGGGCGACTACGTAGACAGAGGCTACTTCAGTTTAGAGACGTTCACACTTCTTATGATTCTCAAAGTGTTGTACCCCAGCAGAATAACATTAGTCCGTGGCAACCACGAGTCTAGACAAGTAACCCAAGCCTATGGATTCTACGACGAATGTCTGACTAAATACGGCAGCGTTGGCGTGTGGAAACAGTGCTGTCAAGTATTCGATTTTCTGACAATTGCAGCAGTAATTGACGGCAAGATCTTGTGTGTCCATGGTGGGCTAAGCCCTGAAGTGCGCATGCTCGACCAAGTTCGCGTGCTCAATCGCGCTCAGGAGATCCCTCATGAAGGCGGATTTGCTGATCTTATGTGGTCAGACCCTGACGAAAGTGTTGAAACCTGGGGGAACTCAAGCAGAGGCGCTGGGTGGCTGTTCGGATCTGAGGTTGCTAGAGAGTTCAACTACGTGAATAATTTACAACTGGTTGCGCGGGCGCACCAGCTGGTTATGGAGGGGTTTAAGTACCATTTCGAGGACAAAGATGTGGTTACTGTGTGGTCGGCACCGAATTACTGTTATAGATGCGGGAATGTTGCTAGTGTAATGAAAGTAGACGAAGGAACCCAGCCGAAATTCTCGATTTTCAATGCTGTGCAGGAGGATATAAAGCTCAGTCCACAAAAGCCACAGCGTAACGATTATTTCTTATAACCGTGAGTCTTAAGTTTAATTGTGAATTTTACGGAACTTTTTAGGAATACGCACGTCAATATTATGGTTAGGTCCCCATCCTTCGTCTTGGTGTTCATGATTATGGAATAATTTCTCGTGTTCAATGTCTTCAGGGTGCTGAATAGTGACGTCAGGGTCGTTTTCAGCGTGGAATTCGCGCCAGTGGTGAACTTCGTATTCGTGTTCGTAGTCGCCATGATGACCAGTTCCGAATCCGAAATCAGGCAAACTAGCCTTTGATTCACAAAAGGCTAACCACTCGTCCATTTGAATGAGCCCGTCTTTATTAGTATCGAGCATTTGGAGCACGGTTTTATACACTTCATCGCGGATCTCGTCGGTTATTTGTTTAGTCTCGCTTTCGCTGCCTAATCCACTGCCGTCGCCAACAATCTCGTCTTTCTGCAGTCCGTAGATCCGAATAATGTCGCTACGCGTCCACTGCTTGCTGTTGTCTACATCGTGCTCAATAAAGAAGGCTTTAGCGTCGAAATCCGAGCCATGCTCGACGCGCATATGCAGTTCTTGCCAGGTTTCCGCGTACGCTAACCCAAGAACTAAAGGAATTGCTAACAGCATATAATCAATTAGAATATGATAATTAGAATTAGTATTACGTCACAGTTATGAATATATCAGGGTCACGTGTGGTGTATTAATAACACATATACACATGCACATGCTAAATAATACACAAGTACAATGCACAGTTGTTAAGACAATTGTTATTAGTTGTAATTACAGAAGTTCACATGTTCACATATGTTAAAACTGCTCATTCTTTCTGTGTTTAGCTTCACCGTACTTCTTGATTCTAATAGACTGGACAGCAATAAAACCAGTAGTGTCAACAGGATCGAAGTCAGTAAGTTCGTCCATAGAAGCAGCAGTAGCGTCGTAAAGCTGCTCGGTTTCACTAGATCTGCCTAAAATCATAATACCACCTTTATAAACCTGAACACGGACCTGGCCGTTAACAGTGGTTTGAGAGGGGGGAATAGAAGCTCTAATGAACTCAGATTCGGGAGAGTAGTAGTAACCATTGTACAAAATACGAGCGTAAGTAGGAGTGATGAACTGGTCACGGATTTGTCTGACTTCTCTGTCCAATACAAGACCTTCTAAATCGACGTGAGCAGCACGCAAAATAGTCAAACCGGGGGTCTCGTAGCAACCACGGCTCTTTAAACCGATGAAACGGTTCTCGACAATGTCGATACGGCCAACACCGTTGCGTCTAGCAATCTTGTTGGCGAGAAGGAAGAGGGCAACGGGTTCACTGGCGGTCTCGTCTTTAGCAACAAGCTTGACGGGGATACCTTTTTCGAAAAAGACGGTGAACTGCTCGGGCTCATTAGGAGCGTCCAAAGGATCAACAGTGAGTTTCCACATATCCTTAGGAGGAGTGACGTCAGGATCCTCGAGAATACCGGCTTCGTAACTGATGTGAGCAAGGTTCTCGTCAGTAGACCAAGGTTTAGCTTTAGTCTGAGCAACGGGGATTCCTTTTTGAGCAGCGTAATCGAGCAAGTCTTTACGGCCGACGAATCTGTTGATGAATTCGGGGAGTCTCCAGGGAGCAATGACTTTAACATCCGGTTTAAGAGCGTAGAAGGAGAGCTCGAAACGGACTTGGTCGTTGCCTTTACCAGTGCAACCGTGACTAACAGCAAAACAGCCTTCACGCTCGGCAACAGCGATCTGGGCTTTGGAAATCACGGGACGAGCAAGCGAGGTGCCAAGAAGGTAGACGTTCTCGTAAATAGCGTTGCACTGAACAGCAGGGAAGCAGAGCTCTTTAACGAACTCTTCACGGACGTCCTCAACTACGAATTTAGAGGCACCGATCTGGAGGGCTTTAGCCTCGGCAGCGGCGAAGTCCTCTTCCTGGCCGACATTAGCAAGGAAGGCGATGACTTCATAGCCTTGCTCGAGAAGCCAGGCGAGGATGACTGAGGTGTCTAAACCACCACTGTACGCTAAACAAACTTTTCCTTTGGACATGAGTCATGTGGTAATCAGTGCGCGGATTATATCTAGATAACGGTCATGTGACATAGTACCCAAACCCAACCCGAGATAGTAACCACCACTATAGATAACACATGTACTTGATAGAACGCGCAGTCAATAACAGATATAACGTATGTTAATGTTACTTCTGTAGTAGCAATTATATCTTCTCATATTTATACCCATCGATCACACCGTTTCGTACAATTGTCAACACATCAATCATATCATTGATTAACGCAATTATCGCCGGTCTCTGCATATACTTTGAGTACCATTTTTTATTATCAATATCGGGAATTACAGTTTGTGTGGCTTTAGCTGCCCAGTAAAGGGCAACAACAGCGAGTTCCTGTATTGATGTCTCCACACTTAGTAATGTCCGGCACGAGTCATTAATAAACATAACCGCCTTTCCACCAAGTTTTTCCCTACTTTCTGGCGGAACCACATCCGTGATGAGGACATTGAGGTCAGCGTATGGAGCTGTTTTTTCAAAATCAAATTTTAAGGTTTGTAAAAGCTCGTCTTCACGGCTTACAATCACTTTAAACCACTGATCAAAGTCTTTACTGTACTCTTGTTCTATTTGCTGACGGCTTATATTAAGCTTTAACGCTGCTTTAGTCGCAATTGCCGCAACATCTCTTAATTTTCTAGGGGAATCTTCGGTTTTACAAGCCAGGAAAACACATGCCGCGCCGGTTTCATATGGGTGTAATTTTTTAATTGAAAATCTCGTATAAAATCTGTGCATGAAAAGACTAGCTGCAAATATCGTTTGTGCGGGGAGTCTTAATTGAGAGGCCATTCTGGTTATAAATTGGACACCTTTAGCCTGCATCTGGACTTCTTCTTCAAATGACATGCCTTCTAATCTACTAGGACTGGTTTTACGCCAGTGGGGGGGGGGGAAGGACCATATTGGCTCGCGTTGGAGTTCTTCCATTGATGTGTGCGATGTGATTATGTAACAATACGGGTGGTACACTCAAACGCGTACATCTGGGTACTTTGTAAGCCAAGAAGTTCCAATTTAATTCAATTAAGGGCTAGGGTTCATAATACCATGAATTTTGAAAGTTTCAGAATAGCCGAATTTTATGAACTTTGTACTCAAATTTCCGCTCCAAATAATACGGAAATTTCATCCCAAGTTAATGAACTTCATAATAGACTAGACATTATTCATGAAATCGAGTTGGACACGCTAATTGATTTAATGTCATGTTTAGCTACTTTAAATGATAGTAATGAGACAACAAGCGTGTCAATTGCACTTTTAATTTTGGAAATCCATCTGAAGTGCCGTCAAGTATGTGTTGTTAACGCGTTAGAAGCCGCATCTAGTGTTTTTATGCAGCAAACACGTCTTTCCAATTCTGAAATGTCGAATTTGGTGCCTCAATGCGCTCAAATATGGATTTCACTGGCTAAAGATATGAGGCTACACGAATTCATTTGCTATTTTTTAATAACCGCATCTTTTAATTATAACTTCGGGCGTGAAAACGAAGTGAATGATCCTGTTTTATCAAGATTATGCACAAAATTGAGTTCTGCATGTTTACAAACGGTGCCTTCTAACCGCAGAACAGACATTATAAACGAATTAATCTCTATTTGGTCTAATTCAAGGTTTAAGGGTAAAGAACTAGCGGAGCAATTGATGGACATAACGCTTGTTATTGGCAGTTTAAACTTATCTGACTTCATAGCAGCCACTGAACTGAAATCCACGAAAAACCTGGAAATTCTTGCACATCAAAGCCTGAAAAATTCACAGCAATTGTCGAATTTGATTTGTAGATCAATTATTTTAAGGGCTAAAGAGTCTAAACCTGCAAATCTCGATTCACTTGATCTTGACGGGTTCACAAAATGTTTGTGTAAAAACTGGAGAAATTTAGACTTTCCAAGTGCTGAATTGGTTTTATCAAGTTTTGTTGTTAATTTGGTGAAGTTGTTGGGCGTTTTAAACAGTTTGAAGTACCCTGGATTGGCGTTTAAATTGTTGAGATTAGCGTATCCTTACTTGTATGAGGTACAGTTGTGTTCTAGAGGTGGTATACAGGAGACACAGGGAGAGGAAGACAGGGAGGATGATGGAATGACGGAAAATGACACCCAAAGGTCCACTTTAGTACCCATTTCGGTGATTAATGTGCTTGAAAACTGCACATCAATAGACGCTAAACTGTTTATTGCAAGTAAACAAGTCATTTATACCCCCGAGTACCACTACGATCTCACTTTGAAACTCAAAAACACTCACAAAACCAATAGTAATAATGAAAATTCTTTGGGGATGTACATTTCACAACTTCCGGTTTCTAAATTATACATGAAACTACAGCAACTGTTCAGACTAATGGCCAACAATGAGCTTTTAAAAGATAATTTTCAAATCGAACTGTTTCAAATGCTCGAGAAAATCGATTTTCCGTTGTTTGAAATGCACTGGCTTAACAGATTAGTGAATTCTCCACCGCAAGTTTGTGAATCGTTAGTTACACTGTCTTTGAAATCTCACAAAAACGATCCTCAGCAGCTTTCCGAACTGTTTTCAAAGTTCAGTGTTAAAATGATGACCCCCGGGAACACGAATTATAAGCTGAAAGTTTTGAACTCTGTTCCTAATTTCGACTTTTCAAGCATTTGGCTGTGCATTCTTTACGGAATTAGTGACTTAAATGTGGAAGTTAAGAAACGAGCGATCTCTGTTGGTATTAAATTATTAAACCAAGAGTTCTGGAACGGTTTACTTGAAATTTGCGAGTCGAATTTCACGGTTTCTAATGCTACTAAAACTCTGTTTGCTGAGTTTAACGATCTTAAAGTCCGAACAATCATTAACGAAACACTGCGTAAAGATTTAGAAGTGGCTTGTTTAGTGATTGAAGCGCGGAGTAATTGTTTTCCGGTAACCAAACTGGGATTGGTTGTTGATTTGATGCAGCAGGGGTTTGATAACAAGTCGTTAACATGTTTGAAGATCTTAAAGGCAGTATTAACGGCTAAACCGCGGTTTATTTTACCGTTTAAAACAGTTAGTATGTTGTTTGACTTCTTAGTTAAATACTTGAAACTCGCGAGTCCAGAAGAGTTCCAGTATTTAGTGGTTATTCTAGACTGTTTGGCTAAACTGGGGAGTTTACAGGACCAAAAAATGAGGGAACGGAAGTTGAATTTGGTTTTGAATGTGGCTATGAGTAAATTAGATGCGGAGAGTGTGCAATTGAGGACTCAGGCTACGTTGATTCTTAGTGGGTATGGCCACTGGCCAAGCCCATGCATCAGCATGGACACCATCACGGGCACAAGTAAGGGCACAAGTACGGGCACAAATATGGAAACCGGCAAACAAATTGTAGACAAACTATGCCGCCAATCACTAACCGCAGAGCCTGGATCACTTTATAAACAATCCATTATTATCACCGTGTTCAGTATCACTTGTAAATTCCCCCAATTGTACAACCAGCAAATCAATGAACTGTTTATCTCCACCCATTCGAATCTCATTGAAACAAAACTGTTCACTAAAATGGTGTTCCTTCAATTGACACAACAGGATAAACCAACCAGATCTGAGAGTTCCACTGGCCACGTTGCCCATGCTAAAGACAACATCTTTGGTTTCCACAGTTCTACCCCCAAACTGGAATTCTCAATTCTAAGTTCCCATTTAGAAACTGTATTTCTCCAAATTTTGGAAACCAACGATCTCACATGTTTCCAAATCCTGGTAAAAGCAATTAATGAAAGACTTGTTAACGCTAGTAACTGTCTTCCACTACTTACAGCACTATGTTTAGCTCCTCAATCAGCCATTTCTCAATCTGTTTACCCCATTTACTGTCAATTAGCAAAAGCAAACGTTGACATCTTGGCGCATAAATTCAAGCAAGGCGTGCAATTAGCATGTAAAAAATTCAAGAGTTTAAACGAATTGATGCTCCCGAAACTATGGGATTTCAATCAACGGAAACTAACAAAACTGATTGTTTACGAATTCGTTAATTCTATGAATCCACAGTTGCAATCTTTGAAATATATGGAATTAGGAGTGAACGCTTTACAATTGACTCAATTTCAAGTGGGTGAAGCTACAGAGATTATTAGAATTCTGGATACAAAGACGCAGTCCTGTTCTGTACATGTCAGCAATGAAGAAGCCATTGGTTATGTGTTGTTGATTGTTCTGTCGATGTATTTAAAAAAGAAACATGGATTAAGTGTTTACAAAGGTAAATCAAGGCAATTGGATAGTAGAATTGTGGAAGGATTCAGTGTTAAACAGGTGGTCGCTAAACTACAGAACACTGACGTCACTATGCAGCTAACCACTCTGCTTGATCTGCCTGACGATTTTGATAACGAAGGGGTCCAAAATTTAGTTATTACTGAGAGTCAGTCTGAAATTGATAATTTTGAACGGAATTTTAAGAAGAGACGGATTTCTTAGTTGTGTCGTACTATAGACCACTGTGCGCTATAAGATACTTTTTACTATGTGATCACTAGAAGTACTATAATACTCTGTATGATTACTATATACTACTATATGCTTACTATATGATACTATATGATTACTATGTAATTCATGTAAGACCACATAGAGGCACAGATAATGCCATCGAGCGAGCTAAGACAGCCCCTTTTAGACGCTGTTTTCTACGTTCTAGACGCTACTCTCCCCCCCCCCGTTTTTTATAAAGCGTTTAAAGCTATTATAGACTGCATTAGAATCATAAATCTGCGTTTAGACACGTCCTTTAAAGCAGCTGTTTACGTCTTTGGATTCGGCAGTTCCGTCCCCATTCTAGAACTCGACAGCCCAGTTTCTGAATTCAAAAAAGCAGTTCAAATATCACAATCTCAAGAAAACTGTGATGAAGCTTTCGAAACAATGAGATCACGAGGCGGATTTGGAAAAGCGTTAAGACAAGTTAAAGAAGAGCTGCAAAGTTTAGAAAAACAAACATTTAAAAGAGTTATTGTGATTTCAGGCACGAGAAGTCCATGCGTAAATGATTTTGAAGAGTGGAACGTCAGAAAAATAGTCGATGCGTTCTCTAAATTGAACGTCCTTACACTACCTATACTACTCTCTGACAACACACAACCATTGGCAGAAGCCGCTAAATTTTGGGAAAAATTAAAATACCTACCATCGAATTTAAGTGAAATATCTTGGAAATCACAGCTGAGTGTAAGCATTCAACCAATAAACGTCAACTTATTAGGATCCACATTTCTTGAACTTGTTGAGTCAAAAACAGTTAGGAAACCAGTTTATACAAGAGGTAGAATCACTCTTGGAAAAATGGCGATTGGTGTCAGTACTTATAAAGTATTTGTTAAGTGGGAACCGTCTAGTCGCAGTACTTTTATGAACGAAGTGTATACGCCGCAAACACAGCCTAAATTTGTACACAAAGGAAGAGTTATAAATCCAGAGAAAGCCACTAAATGTTTGAAAATAACACCTGCAGTTCCCAATTTGTTCACGAATGATTCTTCAAGTCGCAGTTCACTGGGAATACCAGTACCCCACGACGATGTTGACGAATCTATGCCTACTGATTTCCAAATTCTGTGCTTTACACCCACATCCAAACTCTCAAATTTGATTTCAATGAAATCCTCGACATTCCTCGTTGGATCGAATTTCAAACACCCGAATTCTAAACCAGCATTTGCGAGTTTACATAGAGTTATGCGTGCGAAACAAGTAGCCGCTTACTGTTTAGTACATCATAGTTCAACTGTGATTGCTGGGTACTTGTTTGCTAATCCTCCAACGCAATTAAAACATCAAGTTGAAGCGTCTCCAAGTACTAGTACGGGGATGTACTTTGTACGCCTTCCTTTCCGAGACAACATTAGACCGCCCGTACCGTCAGTGCTACAAGCACATGGTGGTACACCAGGTGCACATAGTGATGCAAAGTCGGAACTGCCACATTTGATGCACAAACTTATTAAAAAATTCCGAAATAAACACGGCTTTAATCCTAACCAATTTGAGAACCCAGACTACCTACTGTTCTCGAATAGCATAGAATCAGCAGCCTTAGGAACCGAATTCAGGTTCAAAGATTACACAATTCCGTATTATGAAGGTATCCATAAGAATGCACAAGAACTTGTTAACAAGATCAAAAGAAATTTGCAACCGCAGAACGAATCAGAAATAAAAATCGGCGAAACCGGACTGAGTTTAAAAGATCTTAGAGATCGTTACCCTGATGACCTTATGTCGTTCACTAAAATGGCGATCATTTCAGCGGGTAGAACTCTAGGATTTCGTGCTGTTAATGCTATGAATAAGGAGGATTTAGTTGGTAATTTAAGAAAATATTTAGAACAATAGTGCATATGTGTTTATATTGTGGATCCATTACATAAGCATAAGTGTGGTCCACTTGCATAGTACGATTACATAGTGTGGTGACTTACCATGATCTCTATAGCTGAAGAACATTTACTGAAACGCGAACTTCTGCGGATCCAGCTAGCTAAAGAGTCGGAAGGACTCGATAATATGATCAATATCGATCAGTTAGGCTACCCGTTTAAACTGCCCAACGGCCAGATGTCCGATGGTGCTGATTACCCACTGTTTTCTTATGTTTTGGAACAGTTTGTTGTTACTTTTCCGTTGGTTGAAAACGCAAAACTGAAGTTTTGGCAGGAAGTCGCTCAGCCGTTTGTCCAGGGACTCGCCAGCAAGGAAATCTCGTCTTCTGCTGACAGAGATGAGGCGACTAAACGCCGGAAGATCGGTAAAGTGTTTAAACGGATGTTGTTTATGTTTTATATTGCTGGATTGAGCAGTAATAGGAACAAACTGCCCCCTACGACAGTAGAGAGTAGTGATGGTGGAGGGGACACAATGGCTGTAGATGCACCCGCAGACGCCGCTGACACTACTGAAACGGCTGATGCTGACGCCGCGGACGCACCCGTGGAGCCAGCTGTTCCTAATTCCTATTCCGGCATTTGGGCAACCGTTCTAGGCTGTGAAGAAGTCTCTGTTTCGTCGTTTCTTCACACATCCACTCATTCCGAATATATTTTAGAATGCTACGCCAACAGAGGCGCGCCCCCCATCTACGTCAAAAGAACATGGAACGATTTTGTGCAACTTGCGCAGAACATCAAGAAAAAATACCCCGGCAAAGAGTTCCCTCATTTACCAATTAAAACTCTTAAAAACACTTACCTTCTGCTTAACAATGAAGAGATCGAGTTACTTAGAGAACCACAAAGAGTTCTTCTACGCGAATACATTAACAAATTATGCGTGATTCCAAGACTACAGCATTCACAAACTCTACAGAAATTCCTTTTTTCCAACCCAATTGAGCTTCAAGTGCAAGACAGGCACGATATTGAGCACCGGTTAATCCTTGATAAACAAAAGCGGGAAAATGACGCTACGTTTCTAAAAATCACCTTGGAAAGAGAAAGTAAACTTAACCAGTACATTGGCGATATCAAGAAACAGATCATCCTTGAAGACGCGCTTCCTAGACTGTTTATGGAGATGAAGACCTATAACAAAGTGGAAGATATGGGTCCTCTTCTACAGCATTTTGTTGAATGGTGTTTAGTGCAGTTAGCACAACTTCTTTATAAAACTCTGATTGCTAGCGATCACGCACCAGAGCTTTTCTCCCAAATCAAACGGTTACACAGTTTAATGCCGTATTTAGCAATGCGCGGTATCTTAAAACTGTCGAATCCAGCGCTTATTTTCAAGAAAATGACCGAACTTTTTATGGCAACACCGTTTGGCAGTAAATCTTTGTTACAGCAAATGTTTATTAGGTTGTTAAGTGACGATATGAAAACCGCTGAAGATTTAGTTTCTGAATTGCAATTACAATTAAAGGAGAAGGATATTATTGCCGCTCTTGATAAGTACATTCATGAAGATTACTATACTAGAGTGAGTATCCAGAAAATGGCTCAAGATGAACGTGTGGATCTCGTTTACGAAATCATAAGGACTTACTGTACAAAACAGCGTAAACTAGAAGTTGCTAAATGGCATAAAGAATGGGAACAAGTTGTTAATAACTCTAGTTTAGTGGTTGAAGAGCAACCATTGGCGGATAAATACGCTCAGTATAAGGATCTGTTGAAGTTAAAAGCACGTGCTCATGATAAAGACGTCTTAAGAGACTTCTGGGGAGATCCGGAAACTATTAGATTCATTAGAGAAATCGTCAATTTGACTTATGATGTGCTTATTGATATGTTCAGGTACGCGAATATCAGCGATTCTTTAGCGGATTTCCAGAAGTTCATGAACGATTTGATCAGTTATGTGGATTCAACTTATGAAGTTGTTGTCAACAGCAAGCAAATGATCGATGAATTGATCAAGTTGTTGCAAAAGCACCAGAACAGTATTTTCAAGTTCATTAATAGAGTTTACTCTAGAGATAAGGGGTTCTTTGTAGACTTGATTAAATGGATGTCGTTGTTTGTGGATTTCGTTAAGAGGGGGAAAATGGGTGAACATAAACTGGATTTGCTTAAACTTGTTGAAAATCATGATTCTGAAGAAATCCAGAAAGAGCTACAAAATTTACAGGAGTGGCTGGAATTGCGCAAAAAGCTAAGCGAGGATGATCCAGGGTTCAAGGCCGAAGATTTCCCGTCAAGCAGTCAAGTAGGTATCCAAGATGTTAACTTGAATTGGGAAGATATAGAGTTTGAATTAGCGGAAATGGAACAAGAAAACATGGAAGAGTTTATTGCCGATCCTAAAAACGAATTCGCGAATGACAGCGTCGCTTATGAACGTGCTGTGCGTGAGAAACAAGCTGAATTAGCTAAAAAGAGAGCTAAACTCCCACCCAGACCGTCTACCAAAAATATCGCACAGTTACAGCCTGAATTCGAGAAAATGCTATTTGAGATTTTAAGTGGGTCTAAATTACAGCCTTTTGACTCTAATGTGCCTGTAGAGAAGCTATAACCCACACTACACGTTATATTACATTACAGTATAGTGCATTATAGTATAGTGCATTATAGTACAGTACTTTACTATACGCAGTACTTTACCTACAGTATGTATAGTACTCTACCTATAGCACGCATAGTACATACTGTGTATACTGTAGTGTGAATAAACTGACTAATCACCATGCCCCCAAAAAGGAAAACAACTTCGCTGCCTGCTGGTTTAGCACAGCAGTTAGAGTCTATTGACAGCAGTAAATTCCAAAAAGAACATAACCTTGGTAAACGTAAAAACCGGAAGGAGTCTAGACGTGAATTGCGTAAACAAAAACGCCAGAAACATAACCATCACCAAACTGACGTTAAAAAAGATTTAAAGGTTGAAAAACCTGAAAAAAAGAAGCCCAAATCGGATTTAAAGGAGAAGTCTAAAAAATCCGATGAGTTTTTAGCGCCTCTGGTTTCTTTAAACGAGTTAGAACAACGTGATAAAATCGATGAAGAAGAAGCTTATTACGCAAGAATGCTTGGTAAAGATAAAGATGTGGATCTAGATGATCTGGGTCTAGATGAGGATGATGAGGATTCGATGGGTGAGGATATGTTAAGCGAGTCTGAAGGTGTACATAATGTGCATGAAGACGACGAGTTAAGTGAGGGAGATTTCGAGTCTGAAGTGTCGGATGAAGAAATGACAGCTGAAGAAACAATGGCCAAATTAAAAGCTTTAAAAGAAAAGAAGCAGCAGGTACGAGTTGAGGAGTCACCCGTTGAGGACGATTCATTGAGTGAAGGAGATTTCGAGTCTGAATTCGATGAATCTGGCAATGAAATGACCGCTGAAGAGACAATGGCTAAGTTAATGGCTTTGAAGGGCAAAAAGAGTAATGCAGATACAGGATCGCATTCTGATTTTGGCTCTGATTTTGGCTCTGAATCAGAATCAGGCAGCGACGCCGAGGAGAACCCCTATATCCCCCCCAAGCTCCGTGAAAAACCTAAAATCGACATGTCTGTATCTACTGAGAACACAAGAATGATCAAACTGTTTAGAAGCGCACTCAACAAACTAACTGAACCAACCCTTAACGCCGTTTTCAACGACATTACCCGTGTATTTAGTGAGTACAGTTTAACAGAGTCTAGTGCTACACTCACTAACCAAATCATCGACATTCTAACTCCTAATCAACCTCTTCAACCCTCTTTGATTGTAGTTTACGGTTGTTTGATTTCAAAACTTTATGATTCATATGGCACGCAATTCGCTGCTGTTTTTGTTCAACAACTTGTAGAAACGATGCTAAAACAAGATTCCCAGAACTTCGGAATGATGATTTCTGAAATCTACGCTTTCCAAATCGTTTCTTCAAAACTTCTTTATGATTTAATCACGTTCTTTATTAACAAACACGACGAAAAAAGCGTTGAAATGGTGCTTACAATCATCAGATCAGTTGGTCCTAATTTACGCCATGACGATCCGTACAGTTTAAAGGAAGTCATTTTGAATTTACAGCAAACAGTACAAACCATTGGCCGTGGAAATTTGAGTCCGCGTATGCAGTTTTTAGTTGATCAAATCATGATGCTGAAAAACAACCGGAATAAAGTCAGTGAAGTTGTTTTACAGTTAAGAAATCAGCTGCGGAAACAGCATAAAATCGTGAAAGAAGCAATGAATGTGAGTTTGAATGATATTTTGAATGCTGAAACCAGAGGTAAATGGTGGTTAGTTGGTGCTAGCTGGAGAGGAAACACCCATGACGGTGACAACAACAACGAAGACTCTAAAATCGACACTGATGTTTTCGACGATTTAGGAACTACAAATTGGCTGGAAATTGCCAGAAAACAAAGACTGAATACCGACAGCAGACGTGCACTTTTTGTTGCAATTATGGGCGCTGAAGATTATTTAGAAGCTTGTTTGCGTATTGACAAGATCAATTTAAACTCTAAACAACAAAGAGACATCCCTTATGTTCTCCTTCACTGTTTGTCTCAAGAAAAAGCGTATAATCCATACTACGCATTTGTTGCGAGTAAATTATGTGCTAAACACCAAACAATGAAGACTTTCCAGTTCACATTATGGGACTGGTTACAAACCAGTGCTTCTCCCCAAATTGCTATGCACTACGGCAGATTCTACGCTCAGTTAGTTGCTGCTAAAGTTATGCCATTAGATGTTTTGAAAAATATGGACTTTTTGTCTCCTTCAGAAAGCAACAAGATATTTTTGGAGTTGTTTTTAGTGAATTTGTATACAAAATTGGGCAAAGAAGCTGAAAAAATGGGAAACAAGGGGTTTAGTGTGCGGTTGAACGCTAATCAATTGGAAAGAGACGGTAAAGAACTCACTTTACTGCTTTCAAAAACCAAGGATCCGAAGGTTTTAAGGGGGTTACAGTTAGTTAATCCCCAAATTGAAAACTCTGAGGCTTTACAGAGTGGTAAGGATGTTGATCGTGTCAAATGGGCTTGTGGTTTAGTTAACGAATTGGCGGATATGCTGGTTCATAAACTGAATAGCACTGCGTAGCACCTAGTGCGTAGTGCGTAGTAGTGCGATTCAGTCAATCTAACTTACTATATTTCACTATTTACTATACTACTTTGTACTATCTGTACTATATTCCACTATAATGCGTACTATGTCTTACTATTTACTATACTACTATACTACTATACTACTATACTACTATACTGCTATACTGCTATACTTACTGTACTGCGTACTACTTACTATATATACTGTACGCACTACTCCGTAGCGCTATGCACTACGCACGCACTACGCACTGCGTGCTATTGCCGCTCTAATATCTGTACTACTCAGCTTCTCTTGTTTGCCTAAAACTAAGTCAGCAACCACTATTTCAACTTTTGGGTACCCTATTTCTAAGCGTTTAGTGTTGACTGCTTCTCCGCCTTTAGCTGTTTCTTTACTTACTACAAGCACGTCTATACTACTGATAGTAATTGTAGGTCCGTAACTATCATGTAAAGGGTAAATATCAACCTTTAAATTAGAATTGAAAAATTCAATGAAATTTCTTACTGTTTGGACTCTTTGTTCATAGGATTCAATATACTCTGCATACTGTTTATTTACAAGCAATTCATCACTTGAAACGCCAATTACTAGTTTATTAGACGTCAGTAAACAAGCTAACGAAAGCAAAACTTTATGTCCGTTGTGTAAATGGTCAAAAGTACCACCCAAACAAACACAATTGTGCTCGTTTGTTATGTTGTTGTGGGCGTATTTCACAGTTAACTGTTCAGTGTTCGGTTGAGAGTATACATAGCATAACTCTTTATTAGCTTCTTCAATTGTAGACGGACAGTTGGTTAAAACAAGTTCTGTTTTGGTGTTTTCAGAGAGACCTTTAAACTCGCTGGCTTTCATCTATAAACTATAGTAAAGATAAGCAGCGAGTACTATTTTATGTAACTATATTATAGATTGAATAGTAAATGTCACGTGGAGTTACTACTGTATACAGCAAATTACTGATAAAAATATAGACCTTAGCGAGTATACTCTGTACTATATCTTACTAATATAGATATGTCCCACCCCCACAAAAGCATATCCCGATTGAGTCATAGTTACTAATGTTACGATTCGTGAGGTGCTACTCTAAGAAAGTGGATTTAGCAGTCCTTGGTGCTGGTCCTGGTGGCTACGTAGCCGCAATTAAAGCTGCACAGCTTGGGTTAAAAACCTTATGTGTTGATAAACGTGGCCCCCCCGGTGGTACCTGTTTAAACGTTGGTTGTATCCCCAGTAAAGCGTTGCTCAATAACAGCCATTTGTACCACACAATCGAAACCGACACGAAAAATCGTGGAATCGATGTTGCCAAACCTAAAATCAATTTCCCTGCCTTCATGAAAGCCAAAGAACAGTCGGTTAATGGCTTGACTGGTGGTGTGCGTATGCTCTTCAAAAAGAACAAAGTAGACTACCTGGAGGGAACTGCTAGCTTTAATACTGCTAATTTGATTGATGTTAAATTGAACAACGGTGAAACTGAGCAAGTAGAAGCCAGTAATGTCATTATAGCCACTGGTTCTGAAGTGACACCTTTCCCCGGAATTGAGATCGACGAGAAACAGATCGTAAGCAGTACTGGAGTTCTGAGCCTTCCTGAAATTCCTAAATCTCTTACTATTATTGGTGCTGGCATTATCGGTTTAGAAATGGGATCTGTTTGGTCAAGATTAGGAACAAAAGTCACAGTTTTGGAATTCGGTAAAAGCATTGGCGGTGCTGGTATGGACAAAGAACTTAGCGAAACTGCTTTAAAATTATTGAAAAAGCAAGGTTTGCAGTTCAAATTAGGCGCTAAAGTCACTAGTGCTAAGCTAAATGACGGTCACGTGACAACCACTTACGAGTCTAACAACAAACAGGAAACCATTGATTCTGATGTGTTATTAGTGGCTATTGGCCGTAGACCTTATACTGCTGGTCTTAATTTAGACAAAATCGGTGTTGAATTAGACAACAAGGGTCGTGTTATTATGGATCATGAGTTCAAGACCTCAGTGCCTCATATCCGCGTAATTGGCGACGCTACTTTCGGTCCTATGTTAGCTCACAAAGCTGAGGATGAAGCAATTGCTTGTGTTGAACAAATCAAGTTGCAATCTGGACATGTTAACTACGGTGTTATTCCTAGTGTTATGTATACCCACCCTGAGTTCGCATGGGTTGGTCAAACTGAGCAGGAATTAAAAGACAACAAGGTTGATTTTACTGTTGGAAAGTTCGCTTTTATTGCCAATTCTCGTGCTAAAACAAATATGGACACTGATGGATTTGTCAAAGTTTTGGCGGATAAACTGACTAATCGTGTTTTAGGTGTTCATATTGCTGGACCTAATGCCGGCGAAATGATCGCTGAAGCTGCTCTTGCTTTAGAATTCGGAGTTAGCGCTGAAGATATTGCCCGTACTTGCCATGCTCATCCTACACTTAGTGAAGCTTTCAAGGAGGCTGCTATGGCTAGTTACGGTAAACCAATTAATAGCTAATATACATAACTTACATCAATTCAATTCTGAAGAATCCAGTTCACTCGGCGTTGCCGTTCGATTCCAGTTCTACTTCATTGAACACAAGTTCATTGAACTTCGTGACATTGAAATCGCTAATATTGAAATCAGTAGGACTTAATCCACCAACACTGAACCCCACATCGGAATTCAAATCAGTGGTGTTCAACTGGGTGGTGTTCAACTGGGTGGTGTTCAACTGAGCTTTGGCAGACAAGAAACTCACATTATTCCCACCCAAATAATACATAAACTGCTCTTCACTCGTACAAGGTGAAATCTGCGGAATCGTATTACTAGTTTGCTTCAGTTCGTACTTTTTAGACGCAGACGCTAAAGCACTCGACAAGTCAGCTGTTGGTCTGCTCCATTCTTTAGCTCTTTTACAATCCTTCCGTACTACTAATTTCGCGACTTTACCAACGATCTGACCTAACGGCTGGCGCGATTTGTCGATGATATTGCCAATTGAAGTGGCCATACCAACATCATCGTATCCTTTATATCCTTTGTCCAAAGTTTTATAAAGAGACGCAAGATCAGACTCAAATTTGGCGAATTGTTCAATGTCAATGTCGTCGATTTTACAGCTTTGGACACTGCTCCACAAAGTGTCAAGAAGTTTAGGAAGGGGGTCTATTTGTTTGCGTATTTGGAAAAGTGTTTGAACACCTACGGAGACTTTCCAAGTACTGAACTGTTGAGTGACGTTGGGCATGTTGCTTGTGATGTTCTTCATTTGGGTGTTGATTGGAACTGAGGATTCAGGTTTGTGTGTGAAGGGCCATAAGGCGAAAGCTTGCGATAAAAATACGAATATCAACCACATTTATACTGTCACTGTGCCTTTCTTAAGAAAAGAGAAGAAGGTAAGTTTACAGTTTAAGAATGCGGGTAGACCGTTTATAACAGATCCCATAACCCTCCGTCGTGAGTATCCTTAAACACGATTGTAACAAGTACTCTTGAACCAGAAATATGATTAAGCAATTCGTAACTTGAAGAACTAGGCTCGTAAAGCTGCTGCCAGCTCCTCAAAACACTGAAAGTTTCGTTCCTCCATGCTTTAAACGATTCATAGGCAATAATTGTTGTTTCTACCCTTTGGTCCGGCCAACACCCCCAAGTAACCGCATTTTTCTCGTGTTTCGGAACATTGCTGTCGACATCTCCAGTTTCTGATGCTGCATAGAAAGCTACTTTAGGGTTTGATGCGAGTCTCATCCGCAATTTTATCCACTCAGCACTATCCACTAAAAATTCAATGAAAGCTTGTTGGTAAATCTTGCCGTTTGGAGGACCCCAACCGAAAATACGATCCGTGGAATCTACAGCATGTGCCGAAGGTTGTGAACTCAATGTCCATCTGCCGCGCATATTGAGCTCAATAAGCTCTTCTTGAATTAAAGCTGTTTCAGCATTCAAAGCTTCAGCACCAAACGGAAACACAGGAAGCTCATTCGTAACATGTCTAATAAACATGCTGCTAATATCCTCCTCAGAATTGATCTCGCCCCATCTAGGATTAGGCTTTCCGCCAATAGATCCATGAACCACCGGTCCGTAACCGTCCATTTCACCATAAGCAGCGGATCCAGGGTCAGTGTACCGGCCATTAACGAACTCGTCCCAATCGCTAGCTCTTAAAGTCGGAGATCCTGGAGCAGACCTGACTGTAGGACTTTGAGAAGGAGCATTCAAAGCTAGTTTTGAACTCATTAAGATTTCGGTTAAACTCTTTTCTAAATTAAGAGTGAAAAAATGGAATTTCTGAATGCCGTTGTTTTGTAATTCAGTAATAATGTTCAAAATGAGTTCCACACCAAATTTCTTAACAATATCGTCGTTTAAAGTGTTCAGTTTCTTGAGTTTGCCAAGGACGTTAATAGGAATGCTAGCGTGACTTAATTCTGCTGATCTAACAAACGTCCTATAACTAGCAAGCGGCATTAACCCCGGGAAAACCATATCAGCGACTTTATCGCCTAGTTTAGGGTGGCTTCTGATTTTGTTAACGTAGTTAATGAATTTTTTAGGGTCGTAAAACAACTGCGTCATAATGAATTCAGCGCCAGCGTCCCATTTATCGCTTAAAAACTCTAAATCGCGGTTAACATCGGGGATTAATGTAGGACTATCAGTGAATCCCTCAGGGTACCCAGCAACACCAACACAGAAACGGTCGCCGTGCTGCCGTTTGATGTATTTAACTAAATCCACGGCCCAGTTGAACTCAGACTTCACTTTATACTCAAGTCTCGGTCGGTCTCCACGCAGAGCAAGGATGTTATCGATGCCTGAACTCGGATCAGAGATTTTAGCGAGTGTAGAGTCTAAAACGGATCTCGACATGTTCGTACATGTTAAATGCAGAACAATAGGGACTTTAGGGCCGAGAACTTTGTGGAGTTTAAGAGCTAGTTCCACAGATCGGTCGGCGGATGTGCCGCCTGCTCCCCAAGTAACGGAAACGAACGAGGCGCCCATTTCTACTAATCTTTTGGCTCTAGATAGCAGATTGTGAACACCGGCATCGGTTGTGGGGGGGAAGAACTCGCAACTGAATGTGCTGGGGGGGAGTTCGGTGAGCTTCATGATTACGAAGTGGATATGAATTAGTTATTAGTGTTATATGTTAGTTACGTTATGTACCTTGTGTGTACGTGTATTAGGCAATACCCTGTGGTGTGTGTAATACAAAAACACGGGAGCTGGGAGTACTGGGAGGTATGATTGAGCTGGGAGGTAATGGGAGGTAAAATTACACTGGGAGTTAAATTGAGAGAGTGAGAGCTCCTCTCATTTACATTCAAAGTAAACAATTACAAATATATTTTTCCGAGACGTATATTTATTTATGTATTATAATACATGGCATCGATCACTCGCGTGTATTACTTAGACTTAGACCCCAATTACATACAAACTAACACAATCTTACATCACATACATGCACTGGCGATCGTCTAAACTAGCGCAAAAAACCCAAAGGTTTCTTCGCAACCGTAAAATAGCCGTCGTTTCAGTCGCACTTTTTATATACCTATGTTTAGCACTATTCACGAGCGTCCCCCTAATCCCCCATCTCCGCAGATCAAACCCTAAAGTAGTTATCGTTTTAGGAGCAAACAAAGGCGGCGGAGTTCTCCAGCTCAAATCCGCACGCGATTGGGACCTTGAAAAACTGAGTATTAAAAACAAAAAAGACTATGCGAAACGCCACGGTTACCATTTAGCAATTAAAGACATGACTGCCAAACGGAAATACACGCAGGAATGGCGTGAGGCTTGGGAGAAGGTCGATATTATGAAAGAGACAATGCGCCAGTTCCCTAACGCTGAGTGGTTCTGGTGGTTGGATTTGAACACTTACATTATGGAGCCCCACAAATCACTGGAACAAGTTGTTTTGAACAAAATTTCCAGTTTGGAAAGACAGCCTAAATACAATCCGGCAAATTTCAGGTTGGATATTCCGTTTGTAGACAAATCACAGCCTATTAATATGATCATGACTCAGGACTGTTCTGGCTTTTCTTTGGGTTCGTTTTTGTTGAGGAAATCAGACTGGACAGATATGCTTTTGGATTTCCTTTGGGATCCGGTTTTTTATGAACAGAAGTATATGGACTGGTCACATGTAGAACAAAGTGCTTTAGAGTATATGTACGACCAGCACCCGTGGATCAGATCAGGAACGGCGTTTGCTAAACAGCGGCAAATCAATGCTTACCCAAGGGGTGCTTGTGGACAAGCAGCTGATAATCCGCAGATTTTCTATAACGAACATGACAGAGATTTCTTGGTTAATCTTGCTGGATGTGATTGGGGACGTGATTGCTGGGCGGAAATGCGCGAGTGTGACACCTTGGCTAAAAAGCACAGAAAGTGGTTCTAATGAATTTCAATTCCGATTCCGGTTTTTAATTGGAATTGGTCCGTGCATGTATCTATTTATATACATAAGTAAATTACAAACTATCGATGATGGGTATACGAGCACTAAAGAGCATCAGCGTAACCTCGTTGTTTCCTAACAATGTCCTTATTACGTTCATTAATAATCCCTCTAATTTGGGACATTGATAGCATATTCCAAATACACTCAGCAAGCAGGAAACACCAAACAGGACCAACTGCAACGGGTTCGTATTTAATGAAATAGCAAAGAACCGCGAAAATAAGTTCAATAATGATTCTACATGGAAGGGTTTCCATCATGCTTTCTAAATTATTGGGGGAAGCTAATCTAACAAGATCTTCGAATCCAAGGAGAATAAGAAGAATCGCAAGGAAACCTTCACTGCCGGCACCAGTACGCGATCCCAGTGAGGAGCTGATTGTGATCACGTAGACGTTTTTATAAATAAGATTAGGGTTGAAAAGGAGGATGAATGCAAGGGCAAATAACCAGAGTGTTCTGTAAAACGCGATCATGGGCACGTGGTGCTAGTTGGTTTGTACGGCTGTGGTAGTGTGGTGCTAGTGCTAGTGTGGTGCTAGTGCTAGTGTGGAAGCGTACTAAGTGTATAATGGTACAATGGTATTGTGGTATTGGTGTAGTAAGCAGGGGTAGACAATGAGTAAGCACTGTAGGACATTTGAAACTTATGCATCAAAAGTAGTTAGAAACTCTTCAAAACTGATTTTCCCGTCATCGTTTAAATCGAAAGTTTCAAAAAGCAGTCTGATTTCTTGTTCTGTTGCGGGGTAATCAATTGAATTTGTATACTGTGTTAAACTTTGTACGGTGATCGCGTCAGTGCCTTGACTCAATTCTTTAAACGCGCGTTTTACTTCCTGACTAGGGTCTAGTTTTTCAGTGCGCTCAATAACTTCACGTTCAAAACTACGGAACTGAATAAACCGGCGGTGTTCTGGATCGCATTTAACGATTATTTCCAGTACCTCGTGATTAGGTAAATCAAATCCCAATGCTTTAAACGCGTACTTCGTTTCATGGAATTTCAGTTTGCCGTCGCCGTCAGAATCAAAGGTTTTGAAAACAAGTTGCGCGTTTTCTTTGCTTGTGGCTAATCGCATCTGTTTTAAAGTTGCGCTTAGTCGAGCATCGCCTATTGTCTCATTAAACAGCGTGAAACTGTTATCCATTACTAAAAATTAACACAGGTAGTAGTAGTAGTAGTAGTAGTAGTAATAATAGTAATAGCAAAAATTGGGATTGGGAGTTTACTTACTAGTGCGCACTAAGTACATAGAATATCGGACAATATGGATCTAGATCTACAGTTGGTAATTGACAGGCTTGCTGAATTAGTTAAAGAAAACAAAGTAAACCAAATAACAGATTTCCTCTCCAATATTGAAATCACCGAGCAGTCCTTCAAAAAGTACGTTTTCCAGGACTCTGACCTACCGTATACCCGTAATTTAGTCACTAGCTGGCCAGAGGCTGATCTGCTAATACTCGTGTGGTCACCTAATGCTAAATCAGCAATCCACGATCACGCCAATGCTAACTGTGTAATGAAGATCTTAAAAGGTGAAATCACCGAAAACAGATTTAATAACGACATTCATTTAATCGAAAGCACGAGTTTGAAAAAAGACGACGTTGCGTTTATTAGTGACGATATTGGACTCCACGAAATGGTCAATTCCGATCAGTTTACAATTTCTTTACATTTATATTTTCCGCCGTACGCATCGACATTCGGGTGTAATATTTTCACTAAAGTTCCTAACGAGCATCAGTTTAAACCTACTTTGGTTAAACCGCAGCTGTACTCAGACAGGGGGCACTTGCTACCCTAACCTTTACTCTATTAGGGTTAGAGAAATCTCCACATTTTATTTTTACGTGGTAGCCCCCACCCTACCCCACCCCATTATCCACGTAGTACGTAATTCGTAAACGTACCACACCACACAACAACCACACAACAACCACACAAACACCAAACAATGAGCGATTTCGGACCTCGTGAATGTAAAGACACTTTAGTTCTTTTTGACGTCGACGGCACACTTACCCCCGCGCGTAGATTCATCACCCCCGCTATGGCAGACACCCTCAAACAGCTCCGTAAAAAGGCTGTTATTGGCTTTGTTGGCGGCAGTGATTTCGTCAAACAAGAAGAACAGCTCGGCAAGACCGTTTTAGAGGACTTCGATTACTGTTTCAGCGAGAACGGTTTAACCGCTTACAGACTCGGTAAACCCCTCGAAACAGAGACCTTCATTACTTGGTTTGGTGAAGAGAGATACAACAAACTTGTTGAGTTTGCCCTTCGTTACCTTGCTGACCTCCGCCTTCCTAAACGCAGAGGTACCTTTATTGAGTTCCGTAAAGGCTTAGTCAACATCTCCCCTATTGGCCGTAACGCCAGCCAAGAGGAGCGTGACGAGTACGAGAAGTTCGATTTAGCAAACAACATCCGCCAGGATTTCGTTAATGCTCTTCGTAAAGAGTTCCCTACTGACGCGCTTACGTACTCAATTGGTGGCCAGATCAGTTTCGATGTCTTCCCTACTGGTTGGGACAAGACTTACTGTTTGAAACATGTTGAACCTGAGAATTTCAAGACTATTCATTTCTTCGGTGACAAATGTTTCAAGGGCGGCAACGACTACGAAATCTATGAAGACAGACGTACTATTGGACACTCTGTTAAGACTCCAGAGGATACCATTAAGATCCTCAATGAGATTTTCCAGTTGGATCAATAAATTTCAATCCTAAGGAGCCGCCTAAAAATGGTGAGGACAACAGTTAAATTATGTACTTATGAAAGAAGTCTGATATAAGCAAGAACAAGCGCGAATGTACCAGTACACACGCCAATTAAGTACTGTAAAACTTGTACTTTGGTGCTCTCAATTTGCGTTTTAAAATTACTCAATTCCTGGTCGATTCTCGCGTTCAATTCTTGAAGTCGTAATTCGTGTGAACTGCTTTCCTCACGTACTCTGCCCTTTTCGAGGTTAAGATCTAGTCTAATATTAGCACGTGCTTTAGAAACGCTTTCTTTAAAAAGTTGTCTCGTTTTCTCGATGTCAGTTTTAAGTGTTTCTTGTTCCTCACTTAGTCTGTTAAACTGTGGTTTGTCTAAATTTTGGAGTTCTGCTCGTAGTTTAATAAAGTCGACTTTTTGTTGGTAAACACGCTGACTGAATTCGGCTCGGGAAACTTGGCCTTTGTTTAGGGTTGTTAGTGTAGTATCTAGTGCTGATTTAATAGAGTTTAGAATTCCTTGTGATTGGGGGGCTGGAAGGCCAGTGAGTTCGAGTTTGCGCGCGAATTGACGCGTGTCAAAATGGCATTTCCTGATATGTTGCATGCACGTGGTGAAGCAGTGCGTAGCGTAGCGTAGCTGTGCTTACTACTATGTATAGAGTAGAGTAGAGTAGAGCGTGCTTACTACTATGTATGTACCGTACCATTAAGTAATATAGTGATGTTGTTAGACCAAATGAACTATTTAGGTCATATCACGTGGCTCAAGAGGTAGATCTA